>JAYKKT010000052.1:5880000-5905000 GCA_036023115.1 Brasenia schreberi
AAAAATTACAAAAACCATTCGGCTGAGTTTCACCCAGCTGAACTTTGCCTCACCCCAGGCCAACTGAAGATGGCTCCTTGCTCGACTTTTTTTCTTGTTGGGCCTTTGCTTGGCAATGTTCTACCGGCCTTAAACAAAGAGCATGAAGATTATTTGCATCTATAGTAACTTAAGGCTCTAATTGAAGAGAAATGACATAGTTGAAGAGGGGAAGGATGTGAGAAAGCTTCATCATACTACTTACAGGATAATTGTCAGGACCTCTAATTAATCTAAATAAAGTACTTACCAATATGGATCTAGAGTGTTTCAGTGATGAACTGAACCTCACTTGAAAGTTAGGTTAGACCGATGAGGCAGGCAGAAAGCTGCCAATAAACCTGGAACGGAATAGAGCAGGCCACATCCAGTTCTGGTTCCAGTTCCGGTTCCACTAGTTCCTAGCTCAGTTTCAAATCTAGTTCTACGAAGGTTTCTGGTCCACTTCAGTTTTAGTAATATTTGAGGGAAAAAGAACAAGCACGAAGGTGGGAGTTTGGAACTAAAACCAAAATATGGTAATCCCCATTCCGGTTTGGTTCAATTCTCCATACAGTGGTATTACGTTTTGGGGGTGTTTGATTAAGAGGCCGAGACTATGAAACTGAAACTACAGTCCCAGTTTCAGAGGCCCACTCTTAAAGGGCCTCGTAATCGGTAAAAAAGGGTCACACAATGACACTAACGGGCCTCATGTGACTTCACTTTTACCTGCTCTCCGAAGCCCTTGTTTGATTACGAGCTGAACTGGAATTGTAGTTCTAGCTTCACAGTCCAAGGCCTCATAAGCAAACACCCCTTATGAGTGAAGAAGGTCCTTGTTTCAGTTCCCGATCCGAACTGACAGCAAAGTTCCAGTACAACTGGTTCCGGAGGTTGTTCGGGTCGCTGCCGGAGTCCAAAATAGCTGTGGTTGTTTGGCAATCAGGAACTAGATCAGCCGGCGATTATTGCCATCCCATTCATAAGAAGTAGGGGTACTCCCGCCGACTTCATCTAGCTCACAGTGCTCTCACACTGGTCTTTTTGACCTGGAGAAGATGATGTTGGCCTCTTTGATCTTCAATAGCCAATAATTCTGCCATCAGCATATAAAGTTGAAACCGTTGTCACTAAAGGAATCCCATCATGACCAATTAATTTCACATATGGTTGGCTTTCCGCACCATCTTTGTGAGCTTTAACTTCTCCTTTTCCACCTTACACTTTTTGAATCAAATGTTAGCACATTTATAACAAATTCTCTTATTAATTAAGCCACCTTTCAAGGACTTGGAACAACCATTGAACACCATGTTCGTAGGACTGGGGGATGGCCGATATTGCGCTCTGGGTGCTCGTAGGATGGCGGCCGCAAGGATAGAACCACCGTTTATCACCCATCAAGCTGCCAAATTCTCTCCCCACTATACTAAACTCCTTGATGCATTTTTCTATTAGACTTGTAAACTAGCTATATATAATTATAAATGTATATAATTAATTTCGTGATTATTTTCTCTAATGATCATGTCTTGCAAATTAGTTATATATGGTTAATTATATATATTAACCGTTTGTAGTGCTCGAGGGGTTTCAAGAAAGGTCAATGTGTTGGACTCAGGTTAGGTCACCTTGAGTTCGGATGAGAAACACAGCCACATAAACCCAACCTTTCTCTCCCTCAGGTTGGCCAGCACAACCTAATCCAACCTGTTGGGGTTCAGTCAACTTAATGAACCGATTATACCTTAAAAAGGCCTTATATACAAGTAATTTTAGAAAAGAAAGAAAGTAAGAAAACCTCCATTAAACTACCAAAGAGGATTTAAAAAGGCAAAAAAAAAATTCAAAGGATATGGATAAAAAAGAAACTGAAATTTATTGAGTTGATGAGTTAGGTGCAGTACATAGAACCAGGTTAGGTTAGGTTCGGGTTCTATCGGGCTTGAAATTGTCACCCCTGCCAGAAATTGACTAAAATAAGTTCTCGAGCAATTCCAACAAGGCAAGTTCCAGCACTTTTAATAATTTGTGTCACCATTTACTGATACCTTTCTTCTTCTTCATTTTTGTTATACGACAGACCGATAACTAACACACATCCACACATGCACCCTCCAAGAGTCGAACTCCCCACCAGCAGCAACAGGGCGGAGTGCTCTGCCGTTGAGCTAACCATCTGGTGCACCATTTACTGATACTTAATGAAAAAATATGTTTGTTTCAATCATTTTGAGTTAACTGTTAACAACAACTGAGTCTTTTCCTATACATAGATTATAGATTATTTGTTTTCATAAAGCTCGATCATGTGTCATATTAACCGTTAACTCAACATAAGGTAAACTATTATTTATTATTTTCTTTCAACATTTTTGTGGTTTTCTTTTTTTCTTTTTAACATTTTTACAATCTAGTTTCTCATATATTTTTGCCGGAACTTCTTTTGATCATCCTTTTACATGTCCAAACCATCTTAATCAGTTTTTTCTTATTTTGTCATCTATCAATGTCACTCTCAATTTGTTTCTAATAACCTCAATATATATATATCTTCATTTTTATCATTAACATCTTTTATACATGTTGATAATTAATTGTCCAACACTTCAAATCATAAAAAGTAATAGAGTAAAAGTTATTTTTTATTTTTATAAAAATGAAAAGCAACTTTTTCTTTTTTAAGTATACATACTTTTAAAATTTAAACCAATTAGTTTTACAAGATAAATAAATAGTCAAAGTCGTTTGCATATACAAACCACTTGCATGCACCCACCTTCTCTCACTCTTTGTTTTTCCCCTCCCCCTTTTATTATAGCCAATCATCTTCCATTAGACATTGTTAGACTTTCATCACAATGAGTTCCACTCATTAGCAAATCTAGTAGGACGAATAGCCCAAGGAAATATTAAGGGTGAGTGAGTGTTCATCATTGTCGATGGATCCAACCGTAGGGTATACTTTTTCTGTCAACCTTTTAGAATTTTGCCGGGAGCTGAATACCCATTTCAGCTCAAAATAGATCCACTATTTGCCCATCTTTTTATATGGTATGGCATTATACAATTTGTGCATGCTCATGTAATTCTTGCTTTCTCAAATCCACACAAAAAATGTTCGAAAAAGTACTTAAAGGAAAAGCTGAATATAACTTATTCTGGATTAATTTATAAAAGGCTTTGCATCGTTGTTATGTTTATCTCATTGTCTTCTTTGAAACTTATCCCCGGTCTCATACATGGTGCATCCAAAAATCGCTGCAACTTTCACTCATCTCTCGAAAACCAGTATTAAGTTTTTCCTAAAGCTAGGATTCATCTGAACAAAGCATGCCCTTATATATATATATATATATATATAATGATCAAGATTTGAATTTAGAAAATGAAAAGTATCATTGTACTTTTTATATTTTGCATTTAATGTATCACATCTATATTAAATATTTTTTAAATTCAAACTCAACCTTTGATCCTATAAATGAAACAAGAAAATAAATTACATCTCAATTGTTCTACATACATATCAATATTATCAGCTGTAATTAAACTCAATAAGAAAGATCACGAAACGAGTCAAACGAAAGCAAACTAGACGCAATTTGATCCTTTCTGGTGAAGATCAACAGCCGCAAGAACAACGAGTGGTGATAGAAAACTTGAGAATTCTCGGATGGTGAAAAAGAATAAGTCTCATTAATAATGTAAAAGTGGGTAGTAACTGTCATTGTGTCAGGGCATCAGTGAGATAGGGCATTTAATTTGCTGGAGGCTCTTCTTTAATTTGCTGTCAGCGGGTTGGACCCTGACACAGCTTCATCATGATAACGTGGGGCCAGATTGACAGAGTTGATGGGTTCTCTTGGATTTTGACTTGTTTTACAACTTTGTTTGTAGGCCCTGATATATATATATAATGTTTTTAACATGAGCATAATAAAAATAATAATTTTTTATTATATTTTAAAATATATATATTATATTTATACCATTAAAAACATTGAATAAATACGTATTAGTATGAACTAGATTAGGTTTTTCTATACAAACATATGTAGGTATAAGTCAATCTTATACATGATTTAATTTATTCAAATATTTTTAGCGTTTGAATGATATAACTTAAGGATTAAGATTTGAAATTAAAAATATCATCATATTTTTTATTCTTTGATACATAACAATACATTTTGTTTTTCAAATTCAAATCTTTATAATTAATCATTTCAATTAAATAATAAAAATATTTAAGTAAATTTAAGCACAAGATTGATCATCTCTCTCTTTCTCTCTATATATACATATTTGAGTATTGTTTTTTAGGAGCATAAATATAATAATATTATCTATCTTTTCTTCTCTTAAAACTCAATTTATATATAAAGAGTTACTTATATGGATTAACACACTTATGAGATACCAAATCCCAACAAATCTCAATAATCTATCTATATCTATACAGTATGGATTATTGAGATTTAAATATTTAAAGAAAAAAGTACACATACTTTTATAAATACCCTTTATTCACATGAACAATTTTGCTTTTAAATTTTAAATCTCAAACATTAATGCAAAATAGAGATTGAAATTTGTTTGAACTTGCTAACACCTAAATGTAATTGCATATTCCAGTTTTTTTATCTTTATATCTATATATATAATCTATTTATATATAATCTCTCTCTATATATATAGAGAGAGAGAGATGTTTATCTAACTTGTACCAAACTGCTCATCCTATCTGACTTTGAGGGCCTGAAGCAAAAACTTACTACAACAATCGCGTACGCCGTCTCCTTTTGCTCCTTGTCTTCCAGTTTTTCTATTGTTCATCTTTCGTAGGAAAACGATCACATAAAAAGGAGAATTTCCCTAAACACTAATAAGGCTCATATTCAAAATGAATTATAGTCTCTCTCTCTCTCTCTCTCTCTCTCTCTCTCTCTCTCTCTCTCTCTCTCTCTCTCTCTCTCTCTCTCTCTCTCTCTCATGATTTTAAAAAAAACAAGGTTTCCAGGTCATTGTGTGAGACAGTCAGGTAACTACTACACACGCATCTCCTTCCATACAATTTAAGACTCAAACGGGTGGTGATTCTTTTTAAGAAATTTAAGCACTTTCCTTGGTGCTTTTATAAAGGGTCCATAAATGGAGGCTCAAAAGGGAATACATGCACGCTCCAAGAATCGAATTCACCACCAGCGACGTAGGAGTCGAACCCTACTAGATGAATTAGACAGTTTTCTTGCTTTAAAATTTATTTAAATTGCAGCCATTGAATTCAAAATTCAAGTAATAACAAAGCCTTGCTAAAAGAGCAAAGTTCACCTAGCTAAGAGGTCGACTCGCAAATTTAACTTTGATTTTAAAATTCATTGTTATAATATCGCCAATAATCATCGGTTAGTTATCTGCTAAGTGATTTTCGTTGGTTTTACACTTACTATAATCTGCTGATAATTCACTAATAACGTTCTAATCGATGATTCTGTCAGTGAAAGCAATGTTCCGTATGAGAAAGGTAAAAGAGAGAATGAATTTTTCAGCAAGAGTCGATGTCAAATATTATTCTAACTGTTTTGGCTGATGTATTTAGACTAAGTATACACGGTTTAATATCTGTCGAATACATCTAGCATCAGTACTCAGTTTATGATTTTACCGCAGGAGCAAGCAGAAGAATAAGTGCACACTCAACCCATTCTAGTTCACCGTTTTGTGGTCTTCTTACACGAACATTCTTAGTTTGGAACCAGTGATTTGGAACTGTTTGACTTTATTTGAAATCGAACATGTGTAAGATTATGGCTCCTTCTCTTATACTATTTACTTATTTATCTCTTCCTTTGTTTGAAGCTATTTGTTTTTTTTCTCTCTTTTACTATTCATTATTTTATTTTTGTTAATTTTTAAGTCACTTAAAGGTGGTTTGAATATTTGAATAGGTTATGAAATTAGAGTTTCTTCGGAAAGGTATGAGAAAATATTAAGTATGATCTCTGTGTGTCCGTGCACGCGCGCGTGTGACATGGTCCTTTGTACTACCTTGCTCCTTTATCTCGTCTCTCTCTTGCTGATCGATTTTTAAGTTCATTTTCTTTTCTTTTTAGTCGGTAAAAATATAAGAGGTGATCTTAAAGGAGTATGAATGCAGATTGGCTTTGTTTATTGGGTTCTTCTCCTTTCTCAAGGAGTTCGTTTTCAGTATTGTCTACCATTTAGTATTAGACTGTTTTCCTTGGCGATATTTCTAGGGCCTCTATAACTTGCTACTGTAATCTTTAGTATTTTACGGCCGGCGCCATTGCCGGACAGGCTGCCGATCGGCATTCCGGTGTGAGGAGCCGTGATCATGTTTATTCTACAGCTTTAGTTTATCATCCTTATCAGCCATGAAACAAAGAATTAGAAGCACCGAAAGGGTTAGTTTGATGACAGAATGCTCTAGTGCTATTCCTGTTGGTGGGGAGTTCAAATCTCAGAGGATGCATTTATGGGTCTGCGGGTGATGCTTTGTTTCTCTTCTTGTAACAAATTTAAAATAGAAGTTCCTGCGGTGGGTCTGCATTTACTCTTCAACGTCTTCCTCCTCTATTATTGTGGGGAGGAAACTATGACTGGAGCTATATGCATGGGCCAAGAGAATAGTGAAGGTTTATGTAAACTTACTCCAAGTACAAAAGCAAGCCTGTCTAATTTGCCATAACAACTTTAAGAAAATCTTTTGAAAGTGTGCTTTTTTTAGGGAGGAACCGGGGATCATGAGGGGGACAAGGGGTCCAGAACTGAAATCAGGGGTTCAAACCATCAATTCTTGATCCATTTTATAAGTTTTCTTTTAAATTTATTTTATCCTTTTTTATTTTCTTCTTTTCTTTTGTTCAAACTGGGATTGTAACCAGAATCAGTATCTATGAACCCTAACCGGAACCAAATGAAACCTAGTTCACTTAGGGTAGGTGTAATACAAGGTTACGAGAAAACTAAATCTTGATTTTTGATACTAGTAGTTCCAAGTTTTGTTATGCATCAAACGTGAAACTTGTTGCTAGCATGAAGTTGTGGTTTTATGAACCCAATTTAAGTAAAAAATTTGGAACTAGGAGGGAGATGTGTTGCATGAAGTAGATCCTAAGGCTCACGAAAACCGAAGTCCCTCTTACTTTCTCGTGTTTGTATGTTGTCTTGTACAAAACTAGGTGTCAATAGTACTCGTGAATCAAATATGAAACCATTGAGTCCATATTATTTTGTGACTTATAACAATTTGTAGTTCTAACTGCCGTTATTAATCTATCCAAAACCAACCTTGTCTACAGTGACTTTTTTCACTTTTTTAAATGAATGTTCCAAAATTTCTTACATGGGTGTTTGGGAACACCCAATAACAGGTTATTTCACGATTTTAGTGAAGACGATCCAAATTGAACATACTTTTTCTTAAGAGAATGCATGGATCCAAACACCCAATTTTAGTAAGACACTTTGCAACTTTTGAAGTATAGAAAGGCGTTTGTAATTCGTGGCAAAGCCTTAACCATTCACCACAAAAGCCTTTCTCCTAGGGTTGGGAGCTTCCTCTTAATGTAGAAAACAAGTCCTAGAAAAAAAAATTAAAGGCATTAAATTTGTGGCCACAGCGTTAGTGAAGCCCGAAGCCTAAACAGCCTCTAGTAAAATAAGTAAGCATAGTTGGAACTGTTCTTTTTAGGGATAGGCAGCTGGGTCAGGCGGACCCCAACGTGGGGTCGAACTCATGACCAGGGCTGAGTAAAATTTGGTTATAACCTTTTAAAGAGAAAGAGCTGTAACCAAAAACCAAACTCAACCATGGCTGGTTTCAATTACGGTTTCGAAACTGCTGGTTCGAGCATGTGGTTCTAGTTTGAATCCTAAACCACCACGAACGGAGAAAAAAACATCAAAAATTAAAATTATAAAGAAAAGTTTAAAATGGGCCGTTTGAAATTGTCTATTTCGGTTTCGAGTTGGTTCTAGTTCCATCAAAAGTTAAACCAAAACTGAACTAGTTGGTCCTTGGTTCTAAATCCAGTTTTACCAGTTTAGGTTCCAAACCAGCAATATCTAACCAAACCTATAGATTTCAAATTTGCAGTGTGGTTTATATTTTAAGCCATAAACAACCCTGTTTTGGGCTTGTTTACCAACTTTAACACAAGTTGAGGCCTAAAACTAAATTGAATATTATATGTGACTTAAAACTTTGGAGCAGTCCAAAAGTTTAGTGAAGCCTACGATATGATGCTATAACGCATGGCTTAAGCTAGTCACATTAAACCTATAATGTCTTATCCTTTTGTCTTATCCTTTGGATTGTTTTTGGAATGGATACATTGTAACATGTATAGGATAATTGAATTCAATATGAGATCCGGATCCAATTGAGAAATATTAAGCACCATATCTAGTTAACTCCATCGTTACAGATTCGAACCAAGTCATCCCAAGGGTGTCGAAACATCCTGATATCCGGTCTGTGTTTGATCAAATGGTATCGGATCCTTATCAGAGGCCAAGACATCGCGTGACACGAACACGACCCGAAACCCGAATTGCTAATCCTGTTTCAGATGGGCACGCTTTCCGGTGGCTCTGCAGAAATTGTCGACTTGCTTGTGTCCAATAACACTAGTTCGGGTCGGGTCCAGTAACTCACAGTGGGTGGGTGAGGTCCAAGGGCGGTGGATCCGGTCAAACAGCCAGGCCTCGTGCGGTGAGACGCCATATAGGAATCTAACCTTTTCTTTTTATGTTTAAAAGGGATTTTCATTCTGCCACTTTAATTTACTATTATACCCTCGTAAAGGTATCGTGCTTATTTACCACTGACGGCCCTCACCGTACTCTGACATTAACCAAATAAAAGCTTTCAGTACTTCAGGTCACGTCACATCACATCGGAGATGGTGGGACCCACGCCGTTCGATCCGACGGTTCGAAAGAGACGACTCTATTTTCTCTGACACCACACTTGGTCCATGTAAGATTACATTAGTGCCCTAACGGGAGCCGTGAAGGTCTTTGTGTAGGATGAGGTTTCACTTTGACGCTTATAGCCTCGCATCAATTCCGAATTCCAAACGGCGGAAGTCCTAGGCTAAGAATTTCACAGCTAACGGTCTCCGGTTTGGGTCCGGACCAGTCCCAGAACCGAAACCGAGAAGGGTTTTTGATTGTGTGGCCGGAACTATCGAACTAAAACTTCTTTTAGTTTCAGGTGGGGAGTTCGATTCCGTGAGGGTGCATGTATGTATGGGTCTATGTGTGTGTTTTTTGGGCTTCTGCCTCCTCTTGTAAAATAGCATATTGCATAAAGACTAATAAATAGTTCACCTGATCAGGGGGTTGATTCAGAAGTTAATGGTCGAATGTTCGACACTTGGGGTTGTGCATTCTGGCCTCATAGTGCGTGTCCATTGTACTCCCCCCCTCTTGTGTTTTCTGGAGTTCTAGTTGAAGAATAATTAAAACATGTATTAATTACTGATTTTTTATTATTATTTTAATTAGACTTTCTGCCATTCAAAATTCATCTCGCATATGTAATTAGTTGTAAAAAATAATAAAAAATACTGCGGGTTGCAATTTAGTCTTTGGGTTGTGTTTGTCATTTCGTGTGGACACAAGTAACACAACTTTGAAGGGCATGTACTAAAAGTTTTATGCAGCACATAATTGGTACTTCATGCGGAACTCAACATTAATATTTTCATATTTGTCTTCCCAAGAATGCATAATATGAGAGGTTCCTTCCGATTTACGGGTGAACTATTAACTATTTTCAATATGCAAGTTGGTTTGGATTGCTGCTACCAGACGCCATACATGGAGCAGAAATGGCCATTCTGGGTGAACTTAGATTGTTTGAGATTGTAGATTCAGGTCGACTCAAAACCATGAACCATAACCGAACTGATCACATTTTGTGTTTTCATGGGAGGAGTCTCTGAGTCGAGGGGTTCCTTAGTTTGATTGTGGTCCTTGGTTCAATTCGGGTACGTTTGATACAAGGTTTTAAATGAACTAGACTTTGATTTTTAGTGTTTTATAGATTTAAGTTCCTTTATGTATCAAACACAAAACCCATTACGAGCATGAAATCATGGTTTCACGCTCTCAATCTGAGGCAAAAAATTTGATATTAGGAGAAAGATGGGTCACAAGAAATTAAATTTAAGATCTTTCCATGAAAACCAAGTATCTTCTCCCTCGTGTTGTTATCTTATTTTACAAAAAAACCCAAGCATCAATATCACTCGCTATTCAAATAAAAAAATCCTCAAAATCATGATTTAGTCTAAGCCAACAATTCTAATGTGACCGCTGATGCCATGAATGAAACACACCCCTACTGTGGTTTTGGTCATAACAAGTTCCATAATCCAATTCGGTTTCAGGTTCAAACCGTCAGACCAGTTCTTGTGACCCGGGTTATCAAACTCATGAGTGGTGGGTGGGTGACCTTCTACTTGAAGATTCATCAGAGTTTACCCGCTAGCTGTTCCAAAAAGTTATTATTTTCATATTTAGAAGTTGAGAGAACGTCGCCCTCATTGAATCACTATAATACTGAATAAAGAAGCACGAAATCCCATCTCAATGCAATAAATTGTATGCATTTGTTTCTGGTTTGCTTTCAAATGGCTTCATTCACACTCACGGGAAATCTTCATTTATCCTATGAAGAAAATGTCAACCCGTCAACCATAATATATAATAAATTGGAGCATTCCATTTCATGATGGTTGCATCATTAATTCTTATAAGTGACACTTAAATAGTTTTTTTTTATGTTAAAAACTGATCTTTTACCAATAATTTGATTTGAGTCAAAATGGTTGAAATTAGGGTTGAATTGCACCAAGAAAATTAGCTCAATGGTATGCAGTTTAGAAGCTTAATGCCATCACAGTATTTCTTGATGAGTGCATTGAGAAATGGCATGCAGTTTAGAAGCCTAATGCATGTATCTTCATTTAAGTGAAAATCATTAACAATTGATTGCCCGAACCAGAATAGGTCTGAACTAGTTCGTGTAGGAACTGCCCCGGATCTAATGATTCCGACGCCTGGTGGCACAGTAGTAAATTTTCCCGGTTCAAAAGATTTGAATCCTATTAATATCCAAGCCAAGTATAGGCTGTTGAGCACACCATACCTCTTGCATTTTCAAACATTTAGGTTGATTGTGTGATGGTTTTGGTAATGAATATGCAAACTTTACCTTCTTTAATATGAAAACAGGCATCAATTTATGGAAGAAGAGGTACTGTTGCGATTAATAGTGTAGCCAGTGGATTCAACCGTGGGCTATATGTTTTATTCTTACATTCAGTACACATGTAGGTAAAAAATGGAGAATTATTGTTATATGATTCATCAGTAGATGATCAACAAAATCTTTTAGGGTGGGTAGATAGTGTAATCCATGAATTCACCCGTGAGCTATATGTTGTTTCTGGGGCGACCAATGGTGGTGGTGGCGGTGGGGTAAATTGTCTATCATATACTGCAGATTTTGTATTAAGTAGCCCTTAAAATACACCGTGGACTATACTATTTTGAAAGTTATAGTTTTTGTAGGGAGGGCATCCTACCTCACCTTAATGGATATCCATATTTTTCTCTCTATTGCTCTCTACTAAGAGTGATCAGATTCTATTCAACATTGATACTACTCACTTATGTTCAACAATTACTTTTCGAAAGTATTAATATAATAATAATAATAATAATAATAATAATATATACATATCTAGTGATAATAATAATAATTATTACGTAGAGTAGCGATAAGAATAACATTCTAGTGAGATTAATTTTATTATGAGATATATATGACATGAACATTGATCATATAATTATACATGGATGATCAATAAAGTTATTTAAATGTGATATGACCACTTAAAAATGTCATACGTATTTATTTATTGCTTCTAATATTCGATCATTCATATAAAATTCAAATCAACAGCATTCACTCCTCTAACCTCTTAAAATAACAAATATTTTTCTTACTAAAATAAGATCATATATATATATATATATATATTAACCTCTATCTCTCTTGGATAAGAATTTAGAAAATACATCACATCATCACAAGGCATGACAAAATTAAAAAGTTGGATATATGTAGAAAATGAAAGTTGAGATTGTTTTAATTAGATAGTTAAAATGTACAAATATTAGATATATATATATATATATATATATATATGATATGATATATATATATATATATATACATATATATATATATATATGTGTTGGATAGTATTACCTCTAAAAATTAAGGTTTTGATATGATAATTAATTAATAAATAAAACTTTTAACAATTTATTACCTATTTGATATAAACTATTTACACTTGTCAAAACATTAATACCTGGTTGGTAGGACCACTCTCTTTATGTGGGTATTGTTTTGGATAAAGCTAAAAATGCGTCACTGATCGAATCCTTAACTCAAACTTAACTTGATATTTTGTTCAAAACTTGATATTTTGTTCAGAATAGTATTTCACAATTTGGCTATCTCCCAACTTGGGTAATGGTCCAACTAATGACTTGAAACATAATTAGGTCAACTTGATATTTAGAAAACATAGATAAATTTGGACATTTTACAAAGTTCGAGTCACAAAAAATTCCTTAAAAATAAGAAACTAAACTCCAGGTATATTCTATAATATATATTTAAAACCAAAAAATATAAATATAAATATATATTATCACATGTTGAGTGTACCTATTGACACTACAATATGTCTATCTACACTTCTTAATTTTTTTTACTTTAATTGTATTTTTCAAATACACCTTTATTTAACGTTTTTTTAAACAAAAAGACAAAAGTTATTTTTATTATTTTTTTATATTGTAGTTGCTTATCCACACACTCCAAAATTGATTATCTAAACTTAACTTAAAAATTGTAATATTACAACAATATTTGAGTTATAATCAGTTTTAGAAATAATGCTGTGAGATCAATTTTAAAAAATTATTTACTTTTTTTTTTACATTTTCCTCTGTTGTTTATTATCTTATTTTATTAAAAAAAAATTATTACTTGTCTGGTAACTCTTCACAAATTCACAAAAATATGAGTAAAAAAGATTGTCCCTGTAGCAGTGTTATATTGCTGTAGTAAAGTAAAAAACATTATTTGCACAAAATAAAAGAGTAAAAACATGTTTATTTGGTGAATAAGTTAAAAGCAATAAAAAAAAAAGAATTATTATTCACATATTTTAAACATGTCATTTTTACTTGAGCTATAATATAAGTTTAAAATCTTAGATGGTTAGAATGTCTTTTTATATTGATGATTTTTGTGAGGGAATTATAATTTTAAAAGTAATAATAAAATTTTAGACTAAAATGAAAATTTACTTTAAATTCTAATGATTATTCATTTTAGAGTTGATTGTTCATCATTTATTTTGTTTATATGTTATTTGTAATGATTATTTATCTATATTTGTAAAACTAAATTTTCTATCATTTAATCTCATTTATTAGTAGCTTTTGAATAATAATGAATATGGAGTAGTTTTTAAAACATGTTTGTAAGCAATTTTGATATTTAAAACATGTTTATACTTTTAATATTTCAAAGATGAAAAATTCAAATACTTTGGTGAAAAATTCAAATACTTTGAAAGGAAAAGTTGATCTGCTACAATTGCATTTGACAGTTTATTTTTTATTTTTAAATTGAATAGAAGGTTTTATAGATATATATTTCAATAAATCAGTTTTTCATTTTTTTGTTATTTCAAAAATAATTGTGTGTAAAACAAGGTCTTATAATAAGTAAAATTATTTGAGTTATATAAAAAATAAAACAAAAATAGTGTTTGTATTACATTATTAAAATATTACATACATAATAAAAATATATAAAAGAATAAAGAAACAAAAATATTTGTAATTTTCTACAAAGGCATAACTAGATAAATTGAATAAAGATTACAAATTAGTTGTAATTAGTTTAGAGTATGTATAAGCAAACCAAAAAAATGACTTTTGTCGGAAAAAAAACTTACATAAGGGTAAATTTAGAAAGTACAAATAAAATAAAATAAAAAGTATAAATAGGTATATAAAAAATGTCAATAAACCCACTTATATTTATACGAAAAATTATTAATTTAAGTCAAAAAAATTATCATTTATTATTTATTGTAAAAGTAGTAATATTCCTAAAATTATATGTGACATCTAACCAAGTTGAATCAACTCTAAAATATATCCCAAACTTGATTTAAAAATATACTCAAATCTAAATTTTTAGAATCTAAACTCTCATATTAATTAGTTCAAAGGCGGATTGGAGTTCCTAAACACCTCTTAACTACGTATAACTCAGCATTTACTTCTTCAAACATGATAGACTCTCAAACCATTTTGATAAAATATAAATTCCAACACTCCTAAAAAAATCCAAAATCTTTATTAGTCATATACCTGGGACCAAAGAAAAAATTGGGCTACCAAAGTCATCCTCACTGCGATTCACATTTAAGAGGAGAACAGACTAACTACAAAATGAAACTGAATGAGAACAGACTAACTACAAATGAAACTGAATCTTCCCTTAGCCTATGGATAGAGAGTTCAACCTCCGTTGTTGTCATTGTACCATTGTCAAAATCAATGCTCCTGCAGTTAGATTTCGCAATTGGTCCAACTTTTTTATCTTCAATGAGTAGCTTGCCTACTGTTGGCCTCACAATCTTCACTATAAGCAATTCTACCTAGTCTGGTAAATTATACTCCCTTTATCCTTTTCCAGGTTTCCACAGTTAAACTCAACAAAAATAAAAATAAAAAAATATATAATTTTTTAGTTATATGAAAAAGAAAAATTAAAAATAACGAGTGGTAGCTGAGTAAAAACACTGAAAATCTTGAGGCAGATGTAAATTTTTCCTCCTTGGTTGTCTTGAAACTGAAATCGTGGGCACGAAAAGTAATAATAATGATATTAATATTTATAATATTTAATATTTAATTAATAAAAAATGCAAAAATTAGAAAGAACGCTCTCTCTTCCTCTAGAAAATATCTGGACAGTCGTACACACTTCTAAAAAAGCCACCCAAAAATAATGGCAGTTGTGTTCTCATTGATTGACTGAGGTTCTGAGAGAGAGAGAGAGAGAGAGAGGGGTAAAGCAATAGTAGCAGTAGCGTGGCCAAGCTGAGAGCGTGGTAGTGAAGTACCGAAGTGTAGTGTAGTATAGTACCACCAACACCATAACCATAACCATAACCATAATCGCACTATAATCGCAGCCCAACAACGCTTTTTCCCATTTTTCCATTACTGGAAATGAGCCACACGCTAACCTGACCCTGGATTCTCTGTACTCCTCAACGTCAAGGCTGCGCCAACACTCTTTCGTGTGCGCTCCATCCAACATAATACAACTACAACCACCTACCTCTGCAAAACTCATCCCTTTCCTCACTTTCTAACTCCATTTTGCTCTCTTTTTTTTGAGATCCGTTCTCTCTCTGGGTTTCATTTTTCTTTCCTGAGATCTGCTTGCTTTTCAAGTTTATTCCTTTATTTAGCTTCTGGGTCTTGTTCGTCTTTTCAAATTGTTGCCAAATTAGGGTACTGATATACCCGAGCTCAGTTACTCGGTTCTGAAAAGATTGTGGCAATGAATTGTTCAGTTGAAGACTGGAACTTGGGGTGTTGGGGGTTGAGGATGACTAGAAGCGAATGAGGCATAAAGCTATTGTCTTTGTAGTGATACTGGCTTTGGTTGAGGATTAAAGGGGAATCTTGTGGGTTTGTCTTTTTTGTAGTGATACTCTACGGTTGAGGATTGAAGCGTGAATCTTGTGGGTATAAAGATTTTATTTAGATTTAGATTTGAATGGGTTTTGGTTGGTGAAGGGGGGAGTAGGGGACAAACATAACAAGTGATGATGTCTGCAGTGGAAAGGAAGAGACCAAAAAGGTTTGTTTTGTGGTGTGGGTGCTTGGCTTTTCCCAGAATTCTGTTGCTTAAATTGGTCTACTTTGAAGAGTGTTTTGGAATCATTGGTTGTGGGGCTCAATTTTGAGTTTACCAATTGCTGTATTTTTTATTTATTTTTGGCTCTAATGAGACTTTCTTCAGCTGGTTTTAGTCCTCCACCCCAGGAAGGTATGTTAACTCTGCTTCAAGATTTTCTCTTCCTTTTTCATCATCTTCGTTTCTCTATTCTCAATTTTTCTGGAACTAGGTATTGCATCTTCTGTCCTCAGAGATTAGAATGCTTATTCTCACTTTTTGCTCTTTGTGGTATTACTGGCTTAATAATAATTATTATTATTATTATAATAATAAAAAAATCTAGTCCCCAGAGATTAGAATGTTTATTCTCACTTTTTGTTTTGTGGTATTAATAATAATTATTATTATTATTATATAATAATAAAAAATCTAGCCATTGAATCTAACATGGTGAGGTTGGCATATTTTTGTATTTTTTGAGTTGGGGATGTGGAAATTTAACCTTTTGGGACTACAATTTCTCTTCTTTATGCTAATAGCTCAGAGATCAGAATAGTAATTTGGCTTCATTTGCTAAACGGCCACCTCTTTTGGGGTTTTGCTTTTATTGTTTTTTAAGATCTTGGTTTTGCCAAGAGGATACCAAAATCAATTTGTCCCTTGAGACAGGAAGTTATGGAACTTTCTATCTCCATAATTAATTAATATTCATGACATTTGGATGGATTTTGGTAGGAAAAGCGAGTTCTGGACTCAGAACTTTGGCATGCATGTGCTGGTCCTCTTGTTTTTACCAGCAGCTGGAAGTCGCCTGGTATACTTTCCACAAAGGTCACAGTTGAACAGGTGAGTAAAATATAGTATTAGATTATTGTATTGCTTCCACAAGGTACAGTGAACAGGTGAGTAAAATATAGTATTAGATTATTGTATTGCTTCCATATCAAAACCCCTTGTGTACACTGTCAACTTTCTCTTACCATGGTAAGAATAAAATAATAACACGAATCTTGCAGTCTCTGGGTACGAGCCATGCTATCTTGTCTTTGTCTCTGTCTCGATACGCTGCTAATTTGGGGATGGGGTTCATTGTTACACTCTGTTTAGCAAAACCGGTTTTATCTATCACTCTGGTGATCCATGTGTATGGATTTTATACTTAACTTGGCTCCCAAGCTCAATTCTTTAGCTCTGAACTGTTACAGGCTAATGAATTAACTCAAAGAAATGGAAATAATTCCACTTACCTCCCAGAAACCAGTACATGAACTTTTACGTTTGAAGGTAATCTCACTGTTCTTTTCTTGCCTAAGCTTACATGCTTGCATATCCTAACTCAGCACTTTTTCTACTCAGGTGGCTGTGTCAAACCAACAAGGAAGTGGATGCCCATATCCCCAACTATCCAAGCTTACCACCCCAATGTGACAATGCATGTGAGATTAATAGTTAAAATTAAATCTACTTCAGAACATGTTTATGGGCTTGTGCTCTAAGCCTTTTAACCATGCAACTTGCAGGCAGATGCTGAAACAGATGAAGTATATGCTCAAATGACTCTTCAACCTCTAAGTCCGGTACTTACTTTTCTCTGATTTGGTATCTCGTCCTATTCTTCGTCAAATCTTGACATGATTCAGATTCATTTTGAAGCAAGAGCAAAAGGAAGTGTATCTACTGCCTGCAGAATTGGGCACTCCCAGCAAACAACCAACCAACTACTTCTGCAAAACATTAACTGCAAGTGATACCAGCACTCATGGAGGATTTTCTGTTCCTAGAAGAGCAGCTGAAAAAGTCTTTCCTCCTCTTGTAGGTTATATTGACTTAGTGATTTTGTCTGCTATATTTGACTCACAGTTATTTAGTTTCAGTTTGTCAGCCCTTGACCTGGTTGATATTTTTCTTTAATTTGTTTCTCAGGATTACTCACAGCAACCTCCTGCTCAAGAATTGATTGCTAGAGATCTTCATGACAATGAATGGAAATTCAGACATATATTTCGAGGTTAGTTTCTGAAAGCATTTGGTGCAGTCCTTGCATGTGTTCATGCTGTTACACTTAATTAGTGGTAAATGAATGCACCTCTGATGTAATTATGTATTCTATGAACTCATATCTGCAACCTTCGTAGAAATCATGCAAAACATTACCATTGGAGTAGCATTTGAAGCAGGACATAGGTTTCTAGGGATTAATTCAATTGCATATGATATGAGTGTAGTGGCTGTGCTACTTCCACATCTGTCTTATTGCATACTGGGTTCATCCTTATTAGGTTGTCGACTTAGCTTACATTGTTTGGTCAAGTATGTTTCTTGTGTTTAACTTTGAGCATTACTACAATTACCTTGTAGCATTACTGTTCTAATTTTGTTAAATTTTTGTCAACTTTGGTCAATCTAATTTTTGTTTTGCATGTTCAGTATGAAAGCTGTTTTAAGGCGCATGGTAATGGTTGAATGTATGGTCCTTAATTATATACATCTAAGCTTGTTTGGCTCTCCCTTTCCTTCTCAAGTGCCTTTTCTATACCAAGTTTGATAAATTGTCTACAGTGAAACCAAGGAATGATTGGCAAGTAACGGTCATGATATGTGATATCATGTAAATTGCTTAAATTGTTGCTTGAACCATTTGGCTTTTTACTAGTTTTTCTATTTTCATTTGCAGGTCAGCCCAAAAGGCATCTTCTTACTACAGGGTGGAGTGTCTTTGTTAGTGCTAAGAGGCTTGTTGCTGGTGATTCAGTGCTTTTCATCTGGTACATAAAACTCTGATATTTCCATTGACTTGACCTATTGAGATTCATCTCCTTTTTCTTCTTTCATCATCTAGGTTGTTAAATCTGCATACATGGTTTTAGTTATATATTTTATAAAACAAAAGGAAACTTATTAGAGGGCTTAGACTAGAAGTCATGTTATTTTTCTATTAAGTTCATTCTATTAAATAATGTCTGTCTGTGGGAGCTTCTTGACCTGATAAATTGGTGTGATCTCATTAGCCTGCCTATCTAGCAAAATCACCAGTAATTGCTTATGCAGTCTGGACCATGGTTAGATGATCAAAATCTATTGAAAGTAACCATAAGATATAATTGTAACCGTTCTTCATGTTCTTTATATCAGGAATGAAAAAAATCAATTACTCTTGGGTATACGGCGAGCAAATCGTCCACAGACTGTCATGCCATCATCGGTTCTGTCAAGTGATAGCATGCACATTGGTCTTCTTGCTGCTGCGGCTCATGCAGCTGCCACAAATAGCCGCTTTACTATATTCTATAATCCTAGGTAGTAACTTTTGTGCTACTGATCAGAAGTATCACACTACAAATCTTACTGAGTTCATTGCTTTTATTAGTTCAGGACAAGCCCATCCGAATTTGTCATTCCCTTGGCCAAGTACGTTAAGGCAGTGTATCATACACGAGTTTCTGTTGGCATGCGATTTAGGATGCTCTTTGAGACAGAAGAATCAAGTGTCCGTCGGTAGGTATTACTTATCTTAATTTTTCCCTTCTTTTATTACTGTATTAGTCCCAGCTCAAAGAAGAAAACATTAGCTCAAAGAAACTAAAAATTCTTCTCCCATATAACCATAGTTTTTTTTTTTTTTTTTTGTGTGAATGATTAGCCATGACAATATTTGCTTATGTCCTTCCAAAGATAAAAGCAGAAGTTTTTGTGAAGGAGTAGCCACAACAATATTTGCTTATATCCTTCCGAAAGATACATTGCTTATGCCCTTCCTTTCATTACTTCTGGTCTTTTCTGAGGTTTTTGGACATTGATGCATCTACTCACTGCATGTTCTTGTCCAGATACATGGGTACTATAACAGGATTTAGATCATTAGTGATTTAGATCCGGCTGGCCAAATTCACACTGGCGTTCTGTGAAGGTTTGTCAAGGCTGTTTGATTCATCTAGCCATGATAGATTTTAGCACAATTATAGAAATATCTGAGACTGTCTTGAAAGATGATGTAGAATTTGGTTCTTGAACTTTCATCTACTGGTGTAGGTTGGTTGGGATGAGTCCACTGCAGGGGAGAGGCAGCCAAGAGTTTCCTTGTGGGAGATTGAACCTTTGACAACATTCCCAATGTATCCATCTCCATTCCCCTTGAGGTTGAGGTGCCCTTGGCCATCGGGACTGCCTTCCATATATGGTACGTGGTGGTTTTGTTAATAAAATATTTGTCATGGCATCCTCCGGGATTTGTGACAGTATGCTTTGAGGTACATGACATCGTCACCTATGTATTAAGTTCTTTTTGCCTTTCATTTTATGTACGTCAGGTCTCAAGGATGGTGACATGAGCATTAGTTCTCCATTCATGTGGCTCCAAGGTGGGCCTGGGGATCAAGGAATGCAATCCTTGAACTTCCAGGGGCTTGGCATTACACCATGGATGCAATCAAGACTTGATGCCTCTTTTCCAGGTCTCCAACCAGAGTTATACCAAGCAATTACTTCTGCTGCACTCCAGGAAATGAGGACAATTGCTCCTTCAAAATCTTCTTCCCAATCTCTGTTGCAGTTTCAGCAGACTTCAAATGTTCCCTGTGCTCATACGTCTGAAGTACAGAGGCAAGTATTACCACAGTCTCAGCCCCAAAATACCCTTCTACACAATTTTCAGGAAAATCAGGTGCCTGCTCAGTCACAACTTCTGCAACAGCAGTTGCATCGTTATCACCCATATAGTAATCAGCGGCAACAGCAGCAGCAGCAACTTAAAAACTTGCCTGTTCAACAGCAGTTAACAAATGTCATATCTCCTTTGTCCATTCTAATTTTGCATCAGCTACCCAGTCTCAATCGCCATCCATTCAAGCCCTAGCTTCACATTGCCAGCAGCAGAGCTTTCCTGAACCTATCAGGAATCATATTTCCGGCTCTGATGTTTCCCCTATTCAGAGTCTACTAGGTTCATTCTCCCAGGATGGAGCATCCCAGTTACTTAACTTGAATGGATCCAATTCTGTTATGCCTTCTGCGGCCATACTACCCAAGCAGGTGACTGTTGAACCCCAGCTTCCATCCACTGCTGCTCAGTGTGTATTGCCTCAGGTGGAAAACTTGGGAACATCACAATCAAATGTGTCTGAACTTGCTGCTTTGCCTCCATTTCCTGGAAGAGAACATTCTGCATACCAAGGTGCTGCTGATCCTCAGAGCAATCTTTTGTTTGGGATTAACATCGATCCTTCTTCTCTTATGCTACAAAATGGCATGCCAAACCTGAGAAATATGGGCAATGTGAATGATTCATTGTCATTGCCATTTTCTGCTTCAAATTGTGGTGGTGCTACAGGCACTGATTTCCCCTTAAGTTCAAACATTACAACTTCAAGTTGTGTGGATGAATCAGGCTTCTTGCAGTCTTCTGAAAATGTAGACCAAGCAAATACACCAACTGGAACCTTTGTCAAGGTAATTGCTAGTTTCTTTTTTGTTTATAGGTGGTATGCCATTATTCATAATTTGGGACCCTATTTATATAAGCAGTAAATAGTGGTTTTGATGAAAATTTTTATATTGAAACATTAGTTTTTATTTGTATTTATTTCCTCTTCTTTTGTAGGACTACTATTTTATACTATTTGTAAGTGGTTGTTGTCTACTGTCTGGGACTGTTACTCGAATTTTATTTGTTGATGAATGTGGTGTAATTTTGACAGGTTCATAAGTTAGGGTCTTATGGGCGGTCACTGGACATCACCAAGTTTAGCAGCTATTACGAGCTGCGCAGTGAGCTTGCTTCTATGTTTGGCCTTGAAGGCCAGTTGGAGGACCCTCTGAGATCAGGCTGGCAGCTTGTATTTGTCGATAGGGAGAATGATGTGCTACTCCTTGGCGATGACCCATGGCAGTAAGTCGCCATATTTATGTTCAAGTTGTAGCATATTAGTTATATCATTGATTAATGACTTAAGTTTTCATTAATGTCTTATGATTTACTGCATCCGTCATTGATGCTTATGTTCAAGTTATAGCATATTAGTTTTTTTTGTTTCTTCTATTATATTTTTGCTCATTGATGTTGACTATATGTTTGTTGCATTGAGACTACTGAAATCATAGGCATGCAGGAGTATTTAGTAACTCGCATGTCATCCTAAGTAGAAGGCTAGAAGAAATGCTGATTAAAAAAAGAATTAAGCAAGAAGTACCTGTGTTTAGACTTTAGACTTTGCTGATTCTTGATGCTGTACAGAAACATTTACACTTGATGTTGTGGCAGGGAGTTTGTGAACAATGTGAGCTCTTGAATTCGGTTTCACTGCAGAGGCAGGCAAGCAGCAGCTGTGACGATTTCACTAATCGGCAGGATTCCCGAAACCTGAGCTCTGGCATCACTTCTGTTGGATCGCTGGACTATTGAAATGAGTATATAGTCACTTTCTCCCTGTCCCATGTTCCCTCCCGTCAGTGGAGATAGGTATACCTTACAATATTAGCCTTATCGGTAGAAACGGTTAAAAACGGTTAGTGTATTATATATAACATCTTGCTTCTATATTTCTGTGGTTCCCTCACACACGTTTCTTACTGGAACCTGAAAGATTGCTAAGGCACCAATGTGGTATGTCAACCATGATGCAACCTTGTTGGTATTACTATATCATTTGCAGAGGCGCAAGCATTTGACCTTGGTTTCAGTTTCGAAGAGAAAAGCTTGAGTATATCTGCATTAGCAAATGCTTATTTTCTTTGCTGCAGTGAGTTGCTTGGAGAAAATGTCTCGGTGGTTGTTTACTTTCTCAAGCGTATCTTAGTTAAGCAGCGCTTTTTCAGCCTACTCTTTTAAACCCAATTCTTTGTTTTAAGTGAAATTTTTCTGTTGTGGTCCTTGAATCCAACAATTCCAAGGTCCACCATTTTGTTGCTGATTAAAGTCCTATAGACATCCATGTTGATACTTAAACGTTGGTCTTTGTTTAGGGTTCCAAATTGGAGTTTTGGCCTTAAGAGATCATATTTCGTTAGTAGAAAAGAAATTTCCCAAAGGATGATTCTTGGGCCTTTTTCCTTTTCCAGGGAAAGCCAACTTTTCCTTTCGATTACAATCTCTTGGATCTTAGTAATATTTGAATTACATTTAACGGGAATTCTCCTTAGGAAGCTTTTATTGGGTAAGACACGTCTAATCAAACGCCTATGTTTTGACCTTGTATGTTGTTGAGACGTCAGTGCGGCTGCATCAGCCGTGTTTGGCTGTGACTTGTCATACGTTAAAAACGTGTTATTTTGCTGTATGCTTGATAGCCAATTTTTTGAGTGAACGTCTGTCCCACCATGGCCGCACCGTTGCTTCATATCGATGACATTGTTTATCTTGAGGATCCTGACGATCTTGGCTAGGTTGAACTTGGAGCCCGCCCGATATTGCCATTAACTGAGCAAGTTTGTTCGCTTCTAATGAGTTTCGCAATGAAAAGCGCGTTAAACCGAAGGTCTTGCTTTTACAGTGAAGATAATACCAAAGATAATGATGGTGATAGAAGAAGGAAAGAAATCTCATGCAGTATCTGCTAGATCATTGTGCCGATCTTGGTCATTCCCTGTAGCATACAAGAAATGGTTTTCTTGTGTCACCAGATTGACCACAATGGTGTGCAAGAAATGGCTTTCAAGCTAGCTCGCATGCAGAAATCGGATTTCAAAGTGGTCTCTCAATCAGAGGTGTGTACAAGAGACCGCGTGTAATAATGCTTAGTTGTGCAATAGACAGAAGGCTTCCTGGCATATTCATTCGAAAATGGACAAGAGATAGTTGCTTATCTAAGGATCAGATTAGGCTTTGTAGATGAAGAATCATCTGATTCTTCACCGCCGCATGGGTGACCGATTCAAGAGTCGACATGGTGGTTGTAGGCCTCCCTCGTCTAAAATCTCTAGCACTGGGTCTCTCACTACCAACACAGGTCTAGATCGTGGTCAACGGGTTGCACTCTTTAAACTTGACCTATGTGACCTTCCAACGATCACAGATGAAGGCATGGTTGTGGAAGAGGGAATTAAAGAGTCTCAATACCTTTTGTAGAATCATGCAGAAACTTGTCCTTAGTGTTGGGTGAGAGTTTATGACACTGGAGCTGATACAAACCTTTCTTTTGATGCTCCTGATAAATAAATCTCACACGCACACACACACATATACATATATATATATATGTATATGTATGTATGTATATATATATATAGATAGATATATATATATCTGTATGTATAGATATTTTATATATATTTATTGAAAGAGATACCACCATTGATGTGGTTTAGTCACATCCAATCATTGTTTTTAGTAGTATAAGTATAAAAATAATATCTTTTTATTTTTTTGAAAATCCTTAGTTTTCTAAACTATTCATGTTATTGAAAAGCAATGTGTATGATACAGTTTTCACACACACACACACACATATATATAAGTATTTTTTCATATTAGATAGGTCGGCTATATGGATTCTTATTTCCATAGAGCTTGATCATTTGTAATGTTATATATATAATATTTAATATATGTGATGTATTAAAATAACCTATAAAAAGCATATGAGTGTTTTTTACTTTTTTTTAAATTCAATACCATTGATTATGTCAATCAAATGATGCATATATATATATATATATATATATCACCTGTTGTCAATGTGGAATGCCATATAGGTAGAAATTTCTCAAGCATCAAGTGAACCGTGTTAACGAAGTTTGTAACTGCAGTCAAGAGAAGACACCTTTTCAATTGTACAAATCTGTATGGATTTCAACGTGGAAATCTATCAAGGTTACGTTCTCTCTAATGTTAATTTATCATTGAATCAAAATTGTGTTTTAGCTTATTCTTAAAGTTTTATACATTTCTTCTTGGGGGATCCCCTTCTTTCATTTTATGCTGCTTTGTGGAATGTT
>JAYKKT010000052.1:6507500-6680000 GCA_036023115.1 Brasenia schreberi
AGCATGCCACTCAACCAGAAGGGAGACTGAGAACCAGAACCGGAATAGATGGTGTTGGACTGACAGCTCCAAATTAACTACATTTTTGTTACACTTCCAAAATCCACATTTTTTTTCATGAGTTTTTCAAATGAAACAAGAACCGACCTGAAATTAGGACCAGAAAATAACTAGACTAGAGAGGAACCTAGAATTGGTAGAACCAGAACCACCGGTTCGACAGAGGAACCACTCAGGTCCAGATATGGGAATAATGCTTTAAGCAACGGAGTCTTAAAAAGTGCTCCTTTCACCTTATTTTAGTCCTATACTTTGAGCAACTATTCCACCAGATCCTAGACATGGCCAGTTCAAAACTGGCTTGGTGGAACTGAACCGGGTTGAAAGTTGGCCGGTTTGGTAACCTTTTTTCCTCTGTACCAGAACCAATTCAAGTTCTATTTTATTAGTTTTCCTTTATTTTTTTCAGTTTTGGATTCAAACCAGAATAGAACCATGTGGAACTCGATTCGACTTCCATTCACAGTTTCGGACGATCTGGAACTCGTCGTATCCATTGGATCCCATCACAACTCCGAAATTAAGTGTTTGGAGAATAGGAACCTCTTAGAAGTTTCTTCTATTGCATTCTTAATCTCAATTAGTGCAGGCAAAGGCCCAAAATAGTTTGTTAAAGGGTTGTGGACAATGGCATAGTTGATGAACTTAGAGAAAATTAATTAAATAACAAGCACGTCTTTCTTTTCAATTAAATGAAATTTTACTCTTCACAAGCAAGCAAGCATGCATGTTAAAGAATGATGCATTTGTGGCTTCAAAGTTTATTTGCTTTTTGAAACTCTAGCTACATTGAGGATTAGCACTTTTAAGAGAGGTCTAAGCCCAAATAAAGGAAGAGGGTTGCGCTAGGTATTCGATAGTCAACGCAAAATTTTATCGGATCTTGTACCAAAAAGTGTGAGTTCAAGCGAAATCCTTATTGTCAAACCATTTTGCAATATACCTCTAATTCATTACGCCGCATGTTGTTTCAATCGAGTTCGACATGATAGATTGTAGTGTTTAACTTACCAATCACAATTTGATTCAACATGCTTAGGTTAGTGAAGATCGACATCTAGATGATCAACATCAAACTTGTTGATATTTATTTGTGATGAAAATATCAATTTAGCGCACAAATTTATATTATTATAAATATTATAAATTGAAAAATATTTATTGATAAATCAAAATCCAAAGATGCACGATCTAGAGCCCTATTTAAAAAAAAAATCTGGGTTGAGTAGTCTACATACTCTAGTGCTTGCGCCAAAGCTTAAAGGCTCAGTGCCGTTGCTTTAACATAGCTTTTTCTAGAGTTTTGTTATTGTTAAGGCCTTATCTTATTAGTAAAAGAAGAAGAAGAAGAAGAAGAAGAAGAAGTCAATCTCAAAATAATATAAAATCGGTATGGGGTTAAATAAATATTGCTTAAAATGAAGGATAAATCAAGAATGAAGTACCAAGCACAAGAAGTTTTAAACTTTATTTAATTTCTTGGAATTTGGTTTGTCCCTTCAATATTAACAACATGAGCAACCCTAGTTCTGTTTCAAGATAGTTCGATCACTGGGATTGCTAGTAATTGAGCCCATTACACTAGAGGTGGTTGGTTTGGACCTGGCCTGGCAGTTCGAATCCGTCAAAACTCGAACTGATCTTATCGGAGACCGAGGAACGAAATCAGTACCGGGGGAGTTGGAACCATAACCAAATTGGAGATGGATATTGGAAATGGGGACTCCTCGTCCCCGGTTTTTGTTTCGGCTTGAGAAATCAGGAAACTGAACTGGAACCGATGGTTTCAAGCCTTTTTTTTTGGCTTTTAACTCTGCCTTTCTTTCATGAAATTTCCCAATAAAACAGAAACCAGAACCACTTTAAGAACTAGACCTGAAACAAAAACCGGAACTCAGAGAGGGGCTGGTTTGGATCTATGAAAGTTGAAAACTGATTCGGTTTGAGATTGAGACTAGAACCGAATCAAACTGAGCCGTGGACACCCCTAGTTTTAGCTATATTTGCACGTCGATGCCTTAATTGTACTAAAAGAGAAACAGACTTCCCTGACCAATTAAAAAGAATAATAAAAGAGAAACACATTTAATGGAATCCCGTACCACCAGTATAAATTAATGATGCATATCGATCTAATTTATTTTGGTCACCATTTTATAATACAAAAATAATAATTTAATTACTTTTCTTTTTTGTAGTTCAATGCTTAAATATACCCATAGTTTGTAAGGCTTGACGCACAAAAATTCCATAAAAATATGAGAATGTGCAGTTCCTTTTCTTTTTTGCTGTTTTGTTACAATGCAGCAAAAATGTACCAACATCAACATACATTATACATTACCCCCATGAATCGAACTCACCACCTATGACATGAGAGCCAGAGAGCGCTGCCAAATGACCTTAACACCTTGTACCAAACACGCATTGGGGGTACTTGATCTTTGGTCGCCATTGTGTTAATCGTGTTATAATAGCATTTAACTTAGAAAAGAAATAAGTTTATTTTTTATATTTTCTTTTAGTACTTTTGAGGCCTTTCTTACCTTTCTTTTCAATGTGTTTAACATCTACTTTTCAATACCTTCTTACTCAAATTTCATGATTTTTTTTTTTAAACAACCTTCAAAACCAACTTAAATGTGTCAATTACAATTTACCTTTTTTCTTTCTTCGTTAGAAAGTGAGGTCAAAGACTAGCATACACATACATGTGCCCTCTGGGAGTCGAACTCTCCACCCGTTGCAAGGGCGTCAGAGCTCGGGCACCTATGCTTCACCACCATGAATTGAACTCACCACCTATGCTTCACTTATCTTATAACATGGAAACTAGTTTGAAACAAAGATATTGTGGTATACGAAAATGTTCAACTCGGCTTGTTTACGAAATGTTTGTCTAGAGCTCGGGCACAAATCTCGATTAAGCTTGGTGGATGAGATTAGTTGTATATTACATATGAGATTAGTCGAGCCAAATACCAATGAGCTTGAGCTTGATTAGCTGATACGTCAGGTTAGACCTGATCTTGGCTCAAGCTCAATAAGACTAAGCTGATCTCAAGTTTGGGCCTATTTCAAGTAATCATCGAGTCAATATCGAGTGGCTTGCAAGAAGCAATTGCTTCTTTTTCGTTCTCCAATGGTTGGTAACAAAAGATGATTTCGTGTTTTGATGATAGGGCGGGTTTGGTGAGGTTTTATAGTAGTTGTGTCAATGCCGAAAATCGAGTCTTGTTGGGTCTGCTAACTGTACCTTGCCTTTTGAAAAGAAAAAGGAAACAAAGAAAGATGATGAAAGCCAGGAGTTTGATTAACGGCTGTATTTGCTAGGAATCTGCCGAACATAAGCTCTCCGGCACCCACATTGATCTTAGAACAAAGTGAATTAGGGACTTCGAAGCAGTGCCCCTCTTAGAAATCGTTTTGTGTGTGTGTGTGTATATATATATATATATATATATATATAGAGAGAGAGAGAGAGAGAGTATGAGAGCTGCTAGACCGTCTTTAGGGATTACTTGATCATCACTATTGTTTGTACGATCAATCGAGGGGGTGGTCAAAACACTCTTCTTGAGTCATATTTAATGTATTCATGTGTATTAAATGACCTTAAACCTCGTACCGATATTGATAGAAAAATCGATCTATATTATTCATGTGATCACACAGACAATGTTGATCATCTAGTATAGTCTGAAATGAGATTGTAGCATCTCTCCGTTTCTCTCTCTCTCTCTATATATCTTTATATATCAATATATGTAATATGCATTTAACACTATCTCACATTTTGTCACTTGTGCACAATGCACACTCTACATATTTTACCACCACTAATGCCATTTTGTGAAGAAGTGGGTGAAATATTCAGAGTGCTAATTTCGGATGACTCTCTTTCTATATATATATATATATAAAATAAAGAGAGAGGTAATTTTAAATGCATAATGTCTTGTGCTGCATAAGTATGTATAAACATCTCTAATGTTTTATATTTGAGATGATGATTTAAGAGAATAAAACAAAAAAACACATTTAATACATATTGTGGTGTACAAAAGTATAATGATATTTTTATTTAAATCTCTACTATTAATAATATTAATTAATTGAATGGTGAAGATGTTCATACACATGGATAATTTAGAACTACCTCTCTCTCTATATATACATACTTCTGCCTTCCTTCTTAAGATCAATTTTCTACGAAAGGGAAAAGAAAAGAGGTCAAAAGAACGTGCAGCTGGTCTCAAGGTGTGAGATGCAAGCAAAGTTGGGCGTAGAAGCTGGCTTTCCTTTGGGAAGCATCCAGGGCCCACTAACAGCTACGCAAACATTGTACAAAAAAATGTGGTTTTCAAGACTCATATTTGTACCAAATGATATTTCTCTTGCCAAATTGGTCAAAGTAGCAAAATTAAAAGCAACAATATGTTGAAAAATAAAACAATAAGGATGAAACTGGTTCGTGGTAACGAGTGATTGAGAATCACCTAGCATGAAAACAAAATTATTGACATGAATGAGTATGAAAAAAAGAGGATATTAAAAATAAGGTTGACATAATATAAAAAGAAAATTAAGAGAAGTCCCAATAAGTTTTAAATGAAGATGAGACAACATTATCTTAATGACTATTAAGAGCCCCTGCATCTTACCCTATTGGGTCAAGCTTGGACCCATACCCATACCCAAACTAGTAAAAGAAAAGTTCCACCGTGATATTGGAACTCGATTAGCAATGCATGCTGACCTTCACGGAGCCTGCGGATCCGTAGTGTGACAAGAATGCATGATTTTGTTTTAAATTGAAGCAGCTGATACGATAATGAATGTTATGCTTTTTATTTACTTTCTTTTGGTTACAGCAGAAGAAGGAATTCAGATGCGTGCTCCATTTATCGAACTTATGACCTTCAACTTGTGAATTGAACCCCTAACCAGGTTGGCTGCTGCTTGTTATGCCGCAATTTTATGGTTTTCTTTGTGTTCATGCTAATGTACTGTGCTTTTGTGCCTATGAAACATTAAAAACAGACTTACAAATTGATCACTAGTTCTTTAATATCAGTCTCCTTTTACATAATGTCTTGACTTATCGATTATAAAAAAGAGCTGATATTCGTCACCATCAACCTCTGGCTTTAGCCTCTGGGAAGCCTGGCAACCAGAGCCACCAACACCAAGTGGTCTCAAATTGAAGGAGACCCTCACCCATGTTGATGTCCACAAAATCATGTTGTGGGCATAGGTCGCGCATGCCTTAGGATCACTTTGTGCACCACTTTTGACATGGCTAGACTTTGTGGGATCCGGTGATCAACCTCCTCACATCTGCATAGTATTCCTGTCTACACAGCAGAAAGGTTAAAGGTGGAGAGAGAGAGAGAGAGAGAGAGAGAGAGAGAGAGAGAGAGAGAGAGAGAGAGAGAGAGAGAGGTGTTAAGGACTTCAGAGGAGGTTTGAAAACTGCAGATAAAGGGAGAAAAGGCTACAAAATCATCATGGCAGCAGGGAGACAAGGAGACCACTGTTATTGCTTGAGGCAGAGTGTGTGTAGCTATTTGACAGTCGATACAAACCCATCATAACCCTCTAATTGTGTTGCTGATAAGCGAAGCTAGGGTTCACAGCTTATGCTTGGGATCTTCTTGTGAATGTGAAAGCATGTCAACCGTTGTCAACAAAAAGTCGCTTGCTTTTCTCTCCCCTCCTTTAACTTTCCCCACATTCTTTAAAGGTTAGTAAAGATAATTGTCTTCTTGAGAGAATATGAAAGTGAGAGAGAATAAAGCACAGTGAATGTTGGCTGATGTTGAATAGAATCTATCTCTCTTTTCTTTTACAGATTTGACTCTCTTTTGAATTTTTTTTACATATAAGACAGTGGCAGACCTGGAAAATTTTCTTGGCTGAATCGAAGTTCAGTTTGGTGAGATTCCGGCGAGGCATTCTACATAATCTTATTGTAAAAATTTAACTAGTTGAATTGATCTTTTGGATTCCTTCAGATTCCAAATGAGATTGCCTATCCTCACCCATGAAACTGCTACTGAGATAAGGTGCAAAAGGTATACGAGAGGCAAATTGTGAAGTAGCTCTTTCACTGCAACAACGGTTTAGGGTTCTAGGGATTTTGCTTCGATTAGTGCTCACTTAAAATTATTCATCTTTTCTTCTTCCCAACAATGGTGAAGGTCAAAGCCAGATGAACTATTGCTCTTTGCCATTGAGCTCTATTATATGTGATGTTAGCATTTACATTCAAAATCAGGAGATCATAGTTAATCATTTCCTCCCAACAACTTCTAAAGCCTTCTTTGCTTCTTTAAAGTATTGTTTGTCATTTAATTTCTTTGCCCTTCTCACAAATGCTTCATTCTATAAGGCCTCAAATTTTCCAAAACCCCTTAAGCTTGTTATGGATTCAGTATTGTTCGAAGGAAAAGTAACAACTGTTAAATTTTGTCATCTCATGTAACTGGAGCAAAAAGCAAGACCAAAGGTTCCAACTGGAATTGAAGTATGCCAAGAATCTGAAACTGAAATCGGAACCAACTTAAGCTTGGCTAAGGTTCGATCCAAAACTCCAGTTCGACTTTTTCTCTTACTTTTTTATTTTTCAATCTTTTATATATTTCATGGTTTGGGGAATGTTTCAGGTTTTCTCGGTCATAAGTCGGTTCGGTTCAAACCGTCCGTCTGGGTTTACCTGGAAATGACCATCTCTAATCTATAATATACATAGCCTTTACAATAAGGTTGCTCACGTTACAACACGAAATGAAAAAAACAACATGAACACGACCAGAAAGTCCATGATCATGTCCAATGCTTGGAGACCTGCTTCTGCATGAAGTAGCCTGAAATTTCATGTTCGTGTCCACCTAAAGTAACATGAGAGAGGGAAGAAGGAAGTAACACGAGAGTGGCATTTTGCTCAGAGAGAGAGGGAGAGGGAGAGAGGAAATCTGGTCATTTTCTGATTAATTTGTGTCCGGCAGAACATACACGACCCCGAACATGGAACAGTTCATGTCCAAACGGGTACGGATTACTTTTGAGCCTAATGAGTCCAGGGACTCGACCCAATCTCTACCCGCAGTCCTACCAGCCACTGATGCTCCTCACGAGAGCCACCGCCGTCCGTCTCTCCGGCGCCGTTCCCGTCCGTCTCCGCTCCGGCGGGGTGCCAGCTTTAAAGAAACTCCCCAGAACACCTCTCTTTCTACGTCCGTCCATCCATGCCGCCACGCTGCTGGAGCTCCGGCGGTGGCGCTCGTGGGCGAGAGACCTCGCGCTCTCCGCCGGGCCGAAATTCGCCGCCCTCGATAACGGCCCCGACGCCGCCTCCCTATGCCGTGAAATCGATTGGCTCCTCCAGGACGCCGTTGACGGCCACGTGGCTGACCATTTCCTTCGAACGGACGTCGATGGCGAGGACGATGCCCGGGGTTTCCGATTGAGGACTCGTTTGGACGAACTGTACGGCCTGTGGGGTGAAAGGATAGAGAAGAGAAAGCCGTTTCAGTATGTCGTCGGATGCGAACATTGGCGCGATGTCGTCCTGGCCGTCGAGGAAGGCGTTTTGATTCCCCGGCCGGAGACGGAAAAGATGGTTGAATTGGTGGAGAATTTGGTGTTCGAGAACGCGAGGTTTAGGGAGGGATTTTGGGCCGATTTGGGCACCGGAAGCGGCGCACTGGCGGTCGGGATCGGGAGGCTTCTCGAGGGGAAGGGGAGGGTGATCGCCGTGGATCTCAGCGCCGTTGCCATCGCCGTAGCTGCCTACAACGTCGAGAGATACGGGTTGAAGGTAAGTCTCTGTTTTCTTCACTCTCTATGCTTGCCAAGTGTTTGTTAAATTGAATGTTTGTGGATGCCTCCACGAGAAGAAAGGACTACCTTTTAAATAGTGAAGGTTTCTTGTCCATGGGCTATATTATACGCTTAGTGTTTTCTGTACGCATTGGGAATTTATTTGTTCTTCTTACTCTCTCTGTTTGCCAACTGCTTGTTGAATTGATTGATGCTTCCATGAGAAGTGAGAATTCACCTTTTATAAAGTATATTCTTCTTGTCATTTGGACTATATTGTAGTTGTAGTAGTGTTTTCTGCACACGTTGGCAGTTTATTTGATTGTGGTGGTGTGGTGTCTTGATACATTGGTTTGAAGTTTAGGTCCTTCTTGACACGAATTTCAGAGAGAGATTGGCGCTTTGCAATACGATACGGTGCAATACGTATCGTATCGTATACGGTAACATGTATCGTAAGATACAGGTTATCGTGCCGTATCGTACGATACAGTGTCGTATCGCACGTATCGTATGATATGGGCGATACGCCCAATTTTTTTTTCCAAATTTTTTTTCAAATTTTTTTTTTGCATGTTTCTGCCCTCTCTTCACTTCCCTTAAAGGCATCCTCCAATATGCTTATAATTTGGGTTTATAATTTTATTTATTTAATAAGAATAATGTATAAATTTTTTTTTTATGACAAAATCATTTCCCTTTCTGGTACAACTTTTAGGTATATTTTTGCTAACAGTTTCTAATTTCATAAGATCGTAAACAATTAAAAACATTTAGTTCTCTCGGTTCATTGAGTAGGGATTTCACAACTTCACTATTTTAGGGTTCACGTTACATGACTTCCATTGAGTTGAACATGATCAATGTGTGTGAGGCTTAACTCAGTCTGTGAAGTGAGAAATGAAGCTCAAGCATTAGTTAAAAAGCTAGTCTCCAATAAGAGAAAAAGGGGACATCATCAAGTAATAATATCACATCATTGAGGTGTCATAGACTCAATAATCAAAGAAATGGAGCTCTTTGTTTTGCTCACATATGAAAATTAGCAAATATGATAACTACATGTACAAAGATAGCAGTTTGTTAATTTTGATATATTACATGAGTGGATTATGGAAGATAACGAAGAAAATGCACTCCTAAGTCCTAACTGAAGAAGACATTGCATGAATTATTTTGAAGTGCAACAACATCATCAAGGAGAAGATGAAGATTATTCAGTTAATGATCCTGATACAAATTTACAATATGTAAAATATAAATGTATTTCATTTTTTGATTCAAAATATATAATTTTGGATGCAATTGTTCAATATTAAATGTTCAATTTGGGCTAAACTTTGCATTATATGAATTTAAAGCAATTACCAGAATTTTCCAGAATTTTCCAGAATTTTCTTGATTTTTTCGGATTTTTACTAATTTTATTGATTTTTTAAATAATTTTTATAGTTTTTTAATATTAAAGTATGATACGATACGCCCGTATCGTGAAGCCCAGCGATACGCGATACGATACGCGTCAGACAACACTTTATCCCTTAACAGATTATGATAAGCCACTATGAATGGTAATGCCATCATGTTTCTCATAAAATGAATAAGATTTTATGCTATTACCGCACTCATGCAAAGTTTATTCGCATAAAGTCCGGTTCTAAGCCCTTCTTTGCATCTTCACCCAGGTTACATCGCTACCACGAGCACATGGTAAACTTTCTGGGATATCCACCCTCTCGGGGTCCACTTTTATTTGAAGCATACCATGAATGCACCCTTTCATCTCTATGTAGGTTGCCATTTTCCATGCTCGATCATTGTAGTCTGTCCAGGCCTGTGGCCGTCAATACAATATCAATACTTTGTGCCTAGTTTGATTGTTAAGCTCCTGCAAATTGTCTGGTCCTCTTTAGTAAACATTGTATACCACATGATAGTGTGGCAGTTGGAAGTTGGAACTACTCTCTCCTTTTCGTCATTGGTCGTATAGATTCTGGATGTGACCTTGACTAGTTACTTTATTGTGATCAGTGACTAACGGTGTAATTATGTTTATCTGTTTTTCCATTATCCATGCAGAGTGGATTTGCTAACACCATCTCTAATTGTTTCATGATGACGACATTTTGCATGTAACTGTTGGTACGATGAGTTTGTTATCCAATTAAACCAGCTCTGTATTAACCTTCTTCCAAATTAATTAATGGGGCAGGACTCATTTTACCACAATGAGCTTGTCCGTATGTCTTCTGGGACCAAGACATAATGAATATTGCAAAATATTGCTTGTAACTACGTGAAAATGACCAACATATGACATACAACTGCAGACTCTGGCTCCTCCAGAATTCACGTTATTGATTTGTTAGTGATCCATGACTATGAGTGTCCAGCCCTATGATGTAACATCTTTTTTACCAACAGGTGAAATTTAGATGATCCAGAAGTACTGTTCACATGAAGCTAGATGAACTTTGTCACAAATGCTTATGCATTCCACAAACAAATGGCTTTAAAGGGACTTTGATATAGATTTAGTGCAGAAGATCCATGTGGTAGACAACTATGAATAATACCTATCGGCAGTTCCCAGTCTTTTCTCTATACAGACAAGGACAGATATCTGAGCTTTATCATTATAATCTGTTTCCTTGAACAAAATCAGGAGAGCCAAGTGGTGGGAGTTGTATGTTGAAGTTAGATATTGTACATTACTCATCTATTTCCACAAAGAAGTGGTGTGAATGGAATTCATATAGAACTAATGAGGTGCTGAAGATTAGGGTTGCTATACTATGGCGTTCTGGTTGCCAGTAGTTAATTGTATTTGCTACTTTGATGTGTAGGATAGAGTGGAGGTGAGACAAGGGTCCTGGTTTGAACCTCTAGAAGATGTCAAAGGAAAGCTTGATGGCCTTGTCAGTAATCCTCCTTACATTCCAAGTAGTCAGATCTCCGGGCTCCAAGCTGAAGTTGGCAAGCATGAACCAAGATGTGCACTGGATGGAGGTGAAAATGGCTCAGAGGTTCTTCTGCATCTGTGTCAAGGATCTGCTTCTGCTTTACGCCCTGGTGGTTTTGTGACTTTTGAGGTATGGTTCATATCTTTGACATAATTTTTTCATTGTTCAATGCGTTAAACTATGTTAATTAGATGCTTATGTTCTTGAAGTTTCTAATGGACATGTTGGAGTCCTATTCAAAATCAGATTTGCACAATGGTCTTGCAAAGAAAAAGGAAAATGGATGTTCTATGGCACTCCCAAATCCAAGCAGTACAATATCTTGTAGAACGTCACCACACCAAGAATCCCAATAAAGAAAATGAATTTGGTTTGGTTCTAACATTGTGCCACTCATCCTGCGTCTCCTCTCTGGTCACTTTTGCCTCTCATAAGTCATAGTCTTGGCCTTGGTTCATGTAAACTGACGTTCATCTAGAAACGGATAGCCCTGAACAGGGTGCCTTTGTGATATATGAGTCACATCTTTTAACTGAAAATTATGTGGTTTATGGAGGTTCTCTCTTTCAGTAGCTTTTCCTATGTGAAACTATCAATATTCAACATGGAAATTTTTCCTTGTTGAAAAGGAAGGAAACATCTTTACTTTAGGAATTCGAGACCACGCCAGGTGCCCAATTTGCATTTCTTTAAGCAACATGTCTTTCCTGATGTATTGTCTTGTGTGCTTCTTAATATAAGTTTTACATGCCTCTTTCGCATGATTGACAGACAAATGGAGGAGAGCAAGCAGAGATTGTAGCAAATGCCTTGCGTGGAACTGGATTTCATAGTGTAAATGTAGTTCCTGACTTTGCTGGGATCCTGCGCTTTGTGACTGGATTCCGTTCTTGACCGGCATGCTCCCGTGAACAATAGTTGCCAAGACAAGAAAACGGATCCAAGAGGGCACCGCTTGAAGCAAAATTGAAGAAGAGCACTAAAAGGACTGTAAGCAGTACCATGATACCAGGGTACGGAAATGGATGCCAGAAGAAATATACAAGCCCAAGCGAGGAAGTCTCTCAAGGGATTTATAGTCACCATGAATCGAAACATCAATTAGAAACATATGCATTTAGATTGTGCTCGGATTCTAAGTACGAAGGTTTGTTACTCCAAAGCCATGGCATTTCTTCATGAGGGGAAGGTATTGATATCAGGAGAGGGCTGGCATTTGCATCCTCATGTTGTGTTCAGACATCAATTTTGATAATCTCGTTGAAGTTGACTCCACTTGGTTTCAGTCTGATCTTTGTGAGTTAAATTTTTTCTCATACAAATTTACCTCTGCACAAAGAGACGGACTCTCCTGGCTAGGGGTCGACTGAAAAGTAATTGAAGGTCATGAGTTCAATAGTGGGGCGGGTAACTGGTACGGGTCCGCCTGACCCAGCTTACCTATGAAAAAGAAAAGCCTTGTTTTTTCATTAGCTTCAGAAACATTCTTCAGTTTAATTAATGGCTGCAATCTAGAGCTGTCAATGGATCAAAACTTGATGAAAACTGCCTTGAGGTGTAGCATGGAAGTTGGGAAGGTTTAAATTTCTTCAAGAAAACAAAAAAAGAATTGTGAATTTCATTCATGATTTTAACCAAGGAAATTTATTGAGCAACTAAGAAATTTGATTATTTATTTTGAGATATTTGCAGAATGGTACCTTATCAGTCATCAACCAAAAAGTCCTTCCTATCCCCTTTTTATCAACACTTGCTTGTCTAACCCTAATGTACTAGCACCTGTGCATTAATATGGCTAAAACAAACCAGATTTTGTCCTCGCAGTTATGGGTTGTGTTTGTTCTAGTTTTGGATCTCCCTTTGTCCTAAGCTCATTAATAATCATTGATGTAGTTATGGATCAGGTTTACGGGTTGTATGTGCTTTTGGATCTCGAGTTAGATCCGGAAACTCACATAAACCAAGTCCGCGACAAGAGAAAAGCATTTAAATCAAATGAGGATCAAAAACTAACTTAATCCTGGCCTATTAAGCGAGGCATTTGCTGGTATTTTAGTGAATCAACAGTTTCGGACTCATGTTAAAAAGGGTCGAGCTATTGTGTTGAAATGGTAAGGCAAGGACTAGCTCATTAAAGTTCACCATGAATGTAGTCAACCTTAGGTGAAACCCCACCCAGAGCGTTAGCTCAACAGCAGGGCGCTCTAGCACCGATCACTGCTGGTGGGGAGTTCGATTCCTAGAGGGTGCATGTGTGGGTGTGTGTGTTAGGCTCCGGCCTCCTCTGTAACCAAAAAACTTAGGTGAAATCACCATGAATGCAAGCTTACATACAGGTCCAACCATGCATATCATATTCTTCACTATTTCTTCTCTCCTTTTTCTCTTATTTCATTACATTATCTAAATTTAACATGATAATGAGAGTGGGAAGTTCCATTACATTATGTAATTTTATTAGTGGAGTTTTTGTTTCTTTCTAGACCTGTTGGAAATATTTTGTTAATTTGGATGAGATTTATTCAAATAAAAAATCTTACCATAATTGATTGTAATTATCTTCACATTTATTGTGATTTATTTTATATAAGTTTTTGTTTTTTATATATAAATGGGGAGGCTGACGCCAGATGCATGCCCTAGGTGTGGAACTAATGACTCATCCAGCGAGTCGACCCCCTAGCCAGGTGAGTTATTGCCTGTGGTGCATTTGATATAAGGATTTGTCTCTTATAAATATGTAAATTACAAGATTGGATTTAATAAGGAAGAAAAAAATGTGCGACTTCTTCTAATGGAGTAGGCCACCCAATTGCTCAATCATGTATACCATGCTCTTCTCTCACCTATTTCTTTTCTTGTTTGAAATTTAACATACTAGGAATGTCAATGCATGACGACGAACCGTGGATTCGGCGAACCATAGGGTTGTTTCGCAACAAACCAATGTCCAAATTGTGATCTTAATCCACTCAGCGAGGTTCAAAAGAATCAAAACCATGTTCATTCTACCCGATGAACACTCTTATACATACCAAGTGGTTCATATAAGATTACTTTCTCTTCTGTATGTTAATAGAAAATTGAGTTTTTTTTTCTTGAAAATTTTTAAAAGAATGTAAGCATTGAATCCGGGTACATCGCCGTATAGCATTGATGCTAATGTGGTATGATGGGGATTCGTGGTACCATGTTTGGATTGTATCAACTTCCGTCGCTATACCGTATACATTCTCATCATACACAAGCTGATAATTACAAGCTCTAAAGTACGTTTCTAATCATTTTAGTGCTTAAACGCGCTGATTTACCAACCATAATAGCCTCATTTTGCAAAAGCAAGAAGAGCTCCATTTCAAATTTGGACCACATTCAAGTAACACAGGTTCTAAAGTCATGGTTAAGGTCATGATGCAAGTGTTTTGATGTCAATTGAAGATGATTAACACCTGGTTCGTTCACATCGGAGTGCTCGTGAACAATGGGAGAGGTATGGGGGGAACGAGGAAGATGAACATAACCACTGGGAAGAGGGAGATCCCAATAGGGTTTACTCACCCACATATGGTCTCTGTTCTGGTTTTCAACTACCACGAACTTGTTTCATAGTTCCGATTCGGTGGCAGACCCGGCTGGATCTAGTGCAGACTCAGGGCTTATTGTTGGGAATTAAGGAACAGATAGTTGTTTTTTCTTAAACATATAATTTATTAGGCACATTTCTACAAGTTACATTCAAATGTAATATAGAATCGGATTATGAAAGAGAGAAGATATTATTAGAAGGGAATATGCCCATCATGCCATCAATTAGGTAACGGTTTGGTTCCGGTTCCGAACTAAATCTAACAACCGACTAACTCCGGCAAAAAGATAATATAAAATTGGCCGAGCTGCAGAGTCTTACACATCAGTGGGCAGAACATCCACCAGTGGTGGATCTAGAAAATTTTTGGAGTGAGGTGAAATTCAGGTGAGGCAGCTCATCCAGTTTTTCAAAAGATTGACTACCTGTCTAGAATTTTTTTGTTCTGGATTCCAAGTGAGATGTCTCCCCTCAAATCATCCATGAATGGGTCTGCAATTGAAGTCTGTGTAATGATTAGAAATTAAAAAATAAGGATTGTGGTTGGGAGGACCGCCGAATTCAACATCATATTATCATATTATGTTTTTGACAGCCGGTGTAAAACTTTGTAAGATTTATTTATCATGAATTCCATAAATAGTATTATATGACGACATAAAATTTAATTAAATCCATATGTTCTTTTAAAAATACAATCTTCTTATCTTTGGTAGATATGGCCAGTTCCGAGTAACTCAATACTATGTAGTTTAAAGCCTTAGTTCCGGCTTGTTTGAAACTATGAGCCGGTCTGGTTATGGTTCTGTTTTCATGGAAGGAGGAAACCTAAGGTCTAGTCGATTCATGGATTTAAGAGAACTATGGACTTCAAGTTTTGGTACTTGTTTTAAGTTATGTGAAAAATGTTATTGTTTTGAAACTATGGTTTCATGGACCCAATTTTAAGGAAAGGTGGGCTACAAGAACTAGACCCGCACGGAAACTTAAGTGCCGCCTCCTCTTGGATCTAGGCCTACAATTCAAGGACCTAACACCATGAATCAAACACACTCTAATAGAACTAGGAACCCCAAGTTTGGTTCTAGTTCTCGTTTTTATTTGATGGTTCCGAATCCAATCAGTTTCGAGACCACTTTGGTTCCAGTCATGTCTATGACAAACCTCAAGGCTCAAACCAAACATCTTTTACTTGTCTCAACCATGAAAAAAACTTCGAATATGACATAACCCTGATTAAAAATATTATTTTATGGGTTTGGCAATTTCAGACACCCAAAGAAATCACGATATGAACATGACCATAAAAGTTTGCGTTCGTGTTCTTTCGTTTTTACAACAAACTTGAAATAAACCTACATAAACACAACCTGAAACACAACTGCTGGCAGTGTAGCATGACATGAAAACCCGACACAACGTGACCTGAAAGACAAAGTGGCATAACACGAACATGATCTAAAACACGAAATTGATCTAATGTTCGAGTCAGCACCACGATCAACTTAGCATAACTACACGGCATAAATGAGAACTGATGGTTTCAATCGGTCTCTTTTTCGTAAACTGAAACTAGTGGTTTCAAATCGTCAGTTTCAGATTTCTTAAAATAGAAATTGGAATTGAACCAAAATTGGGCCAGTTTTCAGTTTCTTTTTAGAACCACCAATTCTGGTTTGTTTTTAAATCGTTAGGGACTAGAAAATATTATAAATTTAAATTACGCATGAATTTAAAAATATGGAATCAACAATGTACTGGTTCTTGACTGGGTTTGATTTCATGGAATGTGAAATTGGAACTGAGCCGAATAGTCTTTGGTTCTGGGTTTGCTTGATTGATTCCGGTTTCAGTTAGTTCTTGACTCGGTTCGGTTCCAATTCAAACCATCGGGCTGATTCCAAATCGAACATGTCTAGTCCTAGGTTCGGGTCCGCTATCTTGACAAAAAAAAAACAGGAAAAAAATGATAAATTTTGGTCAGTCTTATCTGAGTAACTTGACGTCCCTAAATTGGGTTTGAATCTGCCCAAGTCAGAATATCCGAATATATTCTGCGGATAATTCAACAAAGAGAGGAAACCGAAAGCGACGAAACTCTCTCATTAATTCATGTGAAGAATAAGACATAAATTTCCTCATGCTGAATTTGCCAATTCCTTACGAAGAATTTAGGTTATGACAGAAATGCCCCAGTCCTTTTAGGGTGTCGATGCATTTGGATCTGAATCTAATATGCAAGTGAGTTCGAGTCCCCTATTCTTCTGTGACATTGAGAAGCTACAACAAACATAAGGTTTTTGGATATGGATATTTGAATCTGAGCTCATATCTGAATCGAACAAAATTAGATGATCCCACTTTCATAACCTAAATGGTTGTTTCGGATAAATTTAGTATCTAGACACAGTGGGTTTCAGGTAAACTAGAACTAGGGGTTCCAAACTACCGGTTCCAGTTTTTGTCCCTAACCGTCTCAAAGCGTAAAATACATAAAAAATCAAAGATAATATAAAATGATGGAACTGGTTGTTGGAACCACTGATAGGGTCCCTAGTTCTAGGTCCAGCTTGGCCAGTCCGATTATAACCACCAGTCCGGTTCTAAAGCAAACCATGTCTATTAGTATCGACAACTGGTATATATATATATATATATATATATATATATATATATATATATATATACATATATATATATATATATATGTATATATTATATATATATATATACATATAATATATATATATATCTGTGTGTGTGTGTGTGTGTGTGTAGAATTTGACTACGCAAGCTCAAATTTGATAAGAAACAATACAAATTCAACCCATCTAAGGAAAACATCAAGTTGTGAGACAATGTTATCCGTTTCCACATTATGCCTATATACTATTATGGATAGGTAGTTTCAATGTCTAACATCTCTATAATTCGATCTTTGAGATCAACATATCAATTTAATATATATATATATATAGGTAGTCTCAAATGCATAATGACTTTCATTGTATAATCTTGTATGAACATTTTTACGTTTTGATCTTTGATATTAATAGTAGAGATTTAAATTACTTTACATCTACAAAAGTGCAACTAAACTTTTAATTCAAATCTTCACTATTGGTCTCAAAGATTAAATGGTAGAAATATTTATGAAAAATTATACACAGAAAGGCATTATGTATTTAGGACTCTTTCTATAACTACTATGTTGGGTTAGGAGATGATTAAAAGTGATGGATCCACATTGGTCAACAAGTTTAGCCAGCCTTGCATACTTCTACTTCCTAGAGAAACAAGCATGATCAGAAAATGTATGCGTCCACCCCTACACATTAGTAAGGATTATTGTGTCATGTATATCATTCTATCAAGGTTCTTTCACTATGTTCAATATATATATTAGAAGTAGTTTATATAAAACGAGCCATTGAGTACTCTTGGATATTGAATATAGACTCCCCTCCCCCACTCCCACCCAACAAACACACACACACACACACACACACACACACATATATATATATATATATATATATATGAAAAGTAGCTTCATTAACATGACACTTGATTTTTGTTAAAAAGTGGACTTTACTATTGTAATGGGACTCAATGATACATTGTGAGTATCATTGATCATATATGTGTGCATATATATATATAAAGCTTTTATATTATATGATCGTTCTTGAAAATCCTGCGCATTCGATCAAATGAATAGACAATCAGGATTAAAGGTTAAAAAAGTACAATGTGAATCAAGTAATCAAAGAGTATATCAGTACTTTGATTTCTATCTCAATCAATTACTTATTTAATCCACCGCTTCAATCATACACTTTGAGATTTGTGCATATGTCCTTCCGTTGTTCCATCACTCTCTACTACCTCATCAACACCCCTTTTCTCTTATATATATATATATATAAAAGAACAACAATTAAGCTTTTCCTCGACTAGATAGGTATTTATTTTTTATTTTCACAAAACTCTTTTATGTGCCAACAATTATCTTCTCAATTTATATTTCAAATTTTTTCTTTTTTAAAACTTTTACAATCAAGTTTTTCATACCTTTTTAGTTGAGTTTTTTTATCTTATGTGTACACATTCAAATTATCTTAAACAATGTTTTATCGTTTTGTCCAGTATAAGGATAGCTTAAAATATATATTTGTGTGTGGGTGCGTGCGCGTGTTTTTATGCTTTTCCACACGGATCATCATCCTCGTAAGTTCTGTAACGGATCACGTACGATTGCAACCCATATTCAAGTCGCTTGCACCTACGGATTCTCTCGACCCTTTAGTCGGCAATTTAGGGGTACTTCAGTAATTCGAGACGTCGATACGTTGTCCGAAGCGGTGGGTAACAGTTTTATCAGGTATCGGAAACTTACGTCTCTCCTTGTCTCTCTTCCTCCGGCGAACTCTGATTTCGCTTGAAGCCTGTGATCTTTCCCTGCGTGTTCCTGCTGAACAGGTAGTGATTTAAATATCAATAGTTTTGGCTTTTATCGTTTTGGTGGTTTTCTCGCTTTGGCGAGGCGAAATTTCTTGGTTTGTGAAATTGTCGGATCCGCTTCTTCCCTTTCGTGATTTCGATTGCTTAAAAACCGAATTTTGTATGCAGTGGGTTAACTTTTTCGTTTCTAATTGCGGTTCTCGATTGTAGGGAATTGTTTCTATTTTAAATGTTCCGGTTTCCTTTCTCTTTTGAATATTATCTTAAGCATCATTGTCCAATCCACTTTTATTGTTTCCTGGATTTTTTTTGGTTTCATCGAAAATTTTAGGTTTTGACGCAAATTTGTATGCTCGAGCGTCATACACTGTGTTTGGCTGTCTTCTTTCTCTTTCTAACTAAAAATATTTTTTTTGTTGCAAATAAATTATTTTCTGATTTTTGGGCATGATTTCTTTCCCTGATCTTGTGTAGTTGGGTCGTCGATGTCATGTTGGCTTCACATCAGATTGGTGAATTCAGCATTTCGTGAGTAGAGTTGTAAATCACTTTATGGGTATTGTAGATTGGTAGTTTCTATATATTTTGCTCTTCAAACGAGTAGAATATATATATATATATATATATAATGAGGGAACTGAAGCATTGGATATTGTTTGGTCCCAAAATTTTTTATGTTAACATTTCTCTATGGTTGAATGATATTTAAATGCAAGTTAATTCTTGCATTTATTTGGCCCAAAACTTGTATTGGTACTCTCACGTTTACAAAAATCAATTTGTAATTTTTCTATTCATATTGAATTGCACTTGCCAACATGGCACACGATAAGGATCCGTGGAAACAAAGAATTCATGTAGGGGACCCCGTCTAGTATGGGAAAAGGCTTAGTTGTTGTTGTTGTTGATTGAATTGCACTTGCCAATCCATTTGCCTTGTGCATTGGCAAATTTTCTTGATGTCTTGAGCTTTCCGCTGGTTCAGTATAAGTGAATTAGATTTTGAGATTTCTGGCTGTGTGAGGTTTATGTTATTCTGAAACATTGGTTTAGATTACAACGTTTAGTTCTTTTGAAGTAGGCTCTAACTTGATGTTGGTATGCGATAGGTGAGGTTGGACAACCGTTGGATGATTGATTTTCCCTAGAAAGCAATGAGCCATTATCACGCTCACAAGGCTTCCTCAGGTATATTTGTGACAATCTTGGTTGTTAATTGTGATTGTGTTGAGCAAAAAAATTTGTGGATCGTCATACCAGGAATCAGTTTGAGTTGGTTATATTGTTAATATTGGATGAAAATGTGATCCTTTATTGTGGGTTCTTCTTTCGATATTTACTGGAGAGTGTTGATTTAGTAATCTAACCTTGCAATATGTAAATTTTCTTATTGTGAGATGCGGTTGGATTGATATAGAGAACTTTTTATGTGAAAAAGGTTGGCAGCTTGTTTCTCTGAAGTTCTGAACTGTCTTAGCATTTCTCTTAGTCTGTCTGGAGTAATGAAGTTGGGACTCAAACATTTAGGTTCTGACAACAAAGATTTAATGAGTTCTTTTATAGAATTGTTACTTCGCCATTTGTTTATTAGTTTGTTGACCGACTGATTCATGAGGAGGTCTTCATTTCTTAATGGTGACAGCAGCCATTTTCTGGACTTTTGGGTGTAGTTTTCATTCTTTGTGCTTGTATAGTTCCTGGGATACATTGTTCTGTTAATTTCATCACTTCAATTTTATCTGCTTTTTGTAGGTCACCGGTTGTCCTTTGTTTTTGATAGGAAGCCTGAGACTTTTGTCCTCCTTCCTCCTGAAGGACTAATGTCATAATTTTTGTTATTCAGAGATCAAACGTGTTGTCCAATGACTATAGCAGTGATTTGTTGATATACATACTTACTGTGAAGAGTAACTTGCGTGCTCACCTTGGGATGGTTGTAATTACTAATTATAATGTGCAGCTTACAAAGTTCAGATGTTTGTGAATGAGTATTACTAAACAATTCCTTGTATAGACATTTTACTTTCTGCTGTCACATGTGTATTTCATCCAAATGGTCAAATCCCATCCGTACTCTGTGCATGTGATGTATCAGGATTTGCTTTTCTAGGTAATATTCGTATCATAATGTGCATGTATACTGATAGTGTTATTTGACGTCTTTAATAACTGCAATATTACACCTTGCCATTTTTTTGAAAAGAGCTTCAATTAGTTTCTGTTTGTTTTACTTATAGAAGTTTACTTTTTATTAGAAAATCTGAGGAGATTGAAGGAGTTTATGCAAAGTAAAGATAACCAACTTTGTGCAGACTGTGGTGCACCAGAACCAAAGTGGGCGTAAGTGCAGTCATTTGACACTAGATGTCTTTCTACTCCGTTTTTTGTTGTACTTTGCAGTATAGATTCTTTCCTAGCAGAAAGTTTTTCCTTGCACTTATTTTTGTGATGAATGTTGTTGAAGTTTCTGAAATGTTACTTAATGTATTGGTTATCCCAGAAGAATTTATATCAATCGCCTTTTTAGTTATTGGGGAATACATTGAGACTGGTACGTTATGAAACAGTATCATCTAAAAGGAGAAAACATAAAAAAGAACAAGAACATGGAGCATAATCTTACCGAACAAACAAGATAATTGGGGATTCAAACCACAGATATTTGCTAACCTAATAATATAAACTATTAAGGCCCTCCTTGGCTAAAACATGCTTCAATCGAGTTTTAATACTAGGGTAACAAGCGTACCTGATTAGTTTTTTCAATATTTGTTTTGATGGTGGTAAAATAAATTGTTGACTAATCATCATTTTATTTATAAAATAAAATATAATATAATAAATATCACCTCAGCACACTGAATATGTATTTACTACAATGAGATCTGCACTAATACATGCCTATGCATTTCTATGTTAATGAAATCCATAAATGAGGATGCATTTACTACAATGGGATCTGCACTAATACATGCCTATGCATTTCTATGTTATTGAAATCCATAAGTGGGGTTCTATCCTCCACATCCAATAGCGGTCTAAGCTATTTGCGACTGATATCTTCGCATTTTGCACCCAGTCAATGCCCAGAAAATGGCTATTTGATACCATCTAGCCCTTTCCTTATTCAAATGATGTTAGGATAGAGAAGCTTATAGGTTGGATGGACCTGGTGGAAATTGGCAAGAAAGCCAACTTAGTTGCCCCTTGGAAAAAAATTAGAGCGGGAGGAGGTAGAAGTTGCTTCACAAACCTGGGGTTTTCATGTTTTAACCTAAAACCAAACTAAGCAACCTAGTACCGTCATCCAAGGCTCAGTCAACTAGGTTATATCCCAGCAAACCTTCTGAATGATTGATTTGATGTGGAGAATGGTGCCCATAATCAATCTTTCTTTTAGTGTCTTGAATAGTTGTTTGATCGGTCAGCATATTAGTTTTGAACTACCATACTAATGGAACCCAAATTATCTGTGAATTGATCATAAGATCCTTTGTTGGCTCGAATATATAGCTTGAATAAAAACATGTCATAATCATATCAAATAATTGACCGGTTCCTTGCTGGAAAGGAATCTTGGTTGACCACCCATATTTTGTGGAGCCAAATAAAATTCTCTCTGGATGCAGTCCTCCAAAATTAAGACTGGGCTGATGGATGTGCAACTATAGGAAAGATCTTGGAGGAATTGTCACAGTTCTCAACTTGGTTTGTTTGCATCGTACACATGACCCTAGTTCATCTTGATTTTATTTCTATTTGGTCTTGAGGATATAAACTCCGCTGTGTAAGAGATCACCCTTGCATGGCCAGTCCCAAGCCCGGATAAAGGAGGGCTGTGTTAGGCTTCTGGCAGCCAGCGTAAAACTTTGTCGAACTTATCTACCATGGATTCTACAAAATTATGATAGGGCTATGTGGAAACAAAGAATCCACGTAGCCGACCCCATCTAGTATGGGAAAAGGCTTAGCTGTTGTTGTTGGTCTTGTGGATATAATGTAGACAGGATCCAATAGGGAAAAAGGGAAGAAGTTGATGGTTAATTTGAATAGTTTATTGATAATATCATCATATGATGGTGAATCAACTCAACTCAATAATGAATACAAGACTAAATATATTGGTTTCTATGTTATTCTAATAGTGTTACTATGAGAAATTTATCTAAAATGCAGTTTTCTACTTTCATCATGCTCACATGACAGTCTTAATGACATTTAGTGGGATTGGCCGCTCTTCCATGTCTATGATGGAAATACAACAAACACGTCGTTTCTCTGTTTTCACTTCTCACTACCATACACTTTTAGATGCTATCCCATGTCTATGATGGAAATACAACAAACACGTCGTTTCTCTGTTTTCACTTCTCACTACCATACACTTTTAGATGCTATCCCGTGTAATCAACTCGTTCACCCTCATACATCTTGCTTATTTAGCACATGAAATAGTATGGTTTAGTTCGTACAAACATTGGGACTCAAACAGTAAATGGCGCCTGCATATTTTTAGAGGATGCCATTTGCTTTGTGATTATCAGAATATCAGAGTCTTCTGCTTGAGAATGTTTGTAGGTTAAGTGAATGGAGTATTTATATCTTTAGTTGTTGAAAGCACCAACCCAAACCACCAACAAACACGCAAGCTAATCGGGAGAAAAGGTTGCTAAACTGGAACTTTTCCTCCGTGTTGTGTTTTTTGCAATTGCAACTTGCTCTTTCCTCTTATTTCATCATCCTGTTCCTCACTTGGATTATGCACAATAACTTACTGCATCTTGTTTTCAGGTCTGCGAACATTGGAGTCTTCATATGCTTGAAATGCAGTGGTGCTCACAGAAACCTTGGTGCACATGTATCTAAGGTGACCAGCTAGAACTTATATTAACTATAATTCATCGCCAACATATCTCTTCTAGATTTTCTTGGTTGTGATTATATCATATATGCTTATATGTTACCTTCTATGCTTTCCACTGCAATATTCCTGGAGTTACTGACTTACTGTATGAATGTGATTTCCTTGATTGATCATCAGGAGGCAAACAGTCTACCACTTAAACATATATTTTATTAGTTGTCAGAATATGCAAATTCTAATTTGACATCCACTGCTAGCTGAATTTCTATGGAATTGTATTTCTTCTCTAGTTAGGGCTATTTCAAAATATTCTGGGTATATGTTAATTGACTCCAGAAGATTATTGGTTGCAGGTGTTGTCTGTAACTTTAGATGACTGGGAAGATGAGGAGGTAGATTCTATGATTGAAGTCGGTGGGAACATCTCTGCCAATTCTATTTATGAGGCTTTTATACCTAAAGGTTTTTCAAAACCTACTCCTGATTCAACTTATGAAGAAAGATTGGAGTTCATAAGGTGGATTGATCTATAGCTTCAATGTCAAACACCTTATTTCTGTTGCAAAAGGAGTCGTCAAATAAGAAAAATCTGACTATATGTTCATTATTCCTGCAGATCTAAGTATCTTCAGCAAGAATTTTTGAAGCCAAGCTTGCGGATAGTTTCCTTTGCTAGAGGGAGGAGCTCAGCGGAGCATTGTGATTCAAGAAAGAATGTCACTTCAGTTCTAGGATCAAGTGCATCTATCAATATGGTACATACTAAATACCCTAATTTGAAAGTTAAACTTGTGGCCTCCTTGGAAGGATGGACATCTCTAAGTTGCCACGTTTGGCTTGGTTGCTTGTTTTTTCACATGATTTCAGGCTGGGATGGTTGAGTTCATCGGTTTACTTAAGGTCAAGGTCATAAGGGGTATACATCTGGCTGTTAGAGATATGCTGAGCAGTGATCCTTATGTGATTTTATCTATTGGGCAACAGGTAACTTATGCATGTTAGGTCACTGCTTAGTACAAGAGTTAATCCTCAATTTCCGGAGTGCTTATCATCTTACGTATCTGTATGCTTGACTTGACACCGTGGAACACTTTTGCAGAATGTCCAAACCAGGGTGATACACAGTAACCTAAACCCTGTGTGGAATGAAGAGCTAATGTTATCAGTTCCAGAGAACTATGGCCCTGTGAAACTGGTAAGCCACCAACTCTGAACTGCTTTTGACATTTACCGGTAGGATATCATGTAAGTGATGCGCAACATAGCTGGTCTAATTTCTGAGTGTATTCAGTTTAGGAGCCTCGATCAAGATGACCTTTGACAATGAGAATTTTGCCACTGGCGATTGCGGTTAATTTTCTTGCCTACTGTCATAGATATTTGAGAAGTCATTTATTACGTTTTAATTAAACAGTGGTTCTTTATTCTATCCATCCCTATTTCTCTTTGGTGCGGCGCTAGATTTTAATCTTTCTTAACCAGAGCTTGCTTGATGTAGATTTATTATAGAATTTGGATTTTGCATTGGTTGAAAAATGTAAAGACACCACTACAATTTGTTATAGAATTTAAAGTTTCACATTAGACAAAACAAATTTGTACAGCTACTTTATCAGTGTACAAAGGAGATTAGAAATATGGTCCTTTGAGGTACCCGTTTTGCTTTTTGGTGTTGGATACTGACGGTGTGTTGAATTCAAGAATCCTTATTTAAGATATGATACTTGGTCAAATTATTGATTGACCCTTGAGGATGAGAATCTGCATGCGCTTCCGTATATGTTCTTAGTAACATTTGTTTAAATGGTCTACTTTGCATCATTTCAGCGTTCACCTGTTAAAAAATGTTCTTTTGGATCTCATTTGCGTGAAGCTGTCTTGTGATTGGACTGAAGTGAGTGAGCTTTAGAGTTGAGTCATTTTTAAGGATGTGGTGAATCTTGCATGCTTTCTTGAATCTATTTAGAGGATTACACATTTGTTGGCATTTCATGGCTGCTCTTTCCTATTAGGCTTGGATAATTAGCTCCTAAACAGAAAGATGCTTAGGGTAGTTTTGACGTATAGTCTCAATTAAAGGAGTTTTCTTAAACCTAATCTCCTCTGCATCTGCTTTTCTTTTCAATCCATCAATTCTGTTTTCTTGGCAGAAAGTATTTGATCATGACACATTCTCTGCTGATGACATCATGGGAGAGGCTGAAATCGATGTGCAGCCACTAATTACTGCTGCCTTGGCTTTCGATGATCCTGCTTCTCTCGGTGACATGCAAATTGGAAAGTGGTTGGCTTCGAATGACAATGTGCTTCTCGATGATAGCATCATAAGTATTGTAGATGGGAGAGTGAAGCAGGATATCCATTTGAAACTCCAAAATGTGGAGTCAGGAGAGATAGAATTGGAGTTAGAGTGGATGCCCCTGGACCAATAGCATCGTCTCTGCATGGCTTTAGAGTGGTTCCAACTTTAGTTACTATTTTGTAAAATGTATAGAGTGCCTTCTCTTTTCTTAAATATTTTTTCGCATGTAACTATGATTTCGCCCGCTTTTCTCTTCTTGCTTGGCAAATGGTTGTTCTCCCCTTAGGTTTCTGATTGAATTTAGTTGGCTATTCTTTTGATTGGAGTTGGCAGTTGACTGATGTTTCGTTTCCTTGTGGAAGTGCAGTCAAAATGTCCCGCTTTACCTCTCTCTCTCTCTCTTTATGTGTGTGTGTGTTGATGGCTTGGTCACTCCCCGGTTCTAATTGCCATTTCGGTGGCTCCAAAGATGGTTTCTGCATCAAACTGTTTGAGTGCATCCATGATCCATTTCTTTTAATCCTTGTCCAATCTATGTTTTGGAGATTTTGGGTGTTCTGTTGTGCTGCACATGTTTGCTTTGGATTCATGAAAGTTAGTATTTACTTCATGGCAGGGCTCCCTGACTCCCACGACGCATATCGTGAGTTTGAATTCAGGGTGTGTGTGCATGTGTATAACATTTCGGCCCGTCCTAAAAATAAAAAGAAACATCTTAAGAATGTGTCTTCCTGTTACCAATAGAATAAAAGATATCAAAATATCAAAGTTGGATGTAAATGGACCCTAAACCCGGTTGATGATTCTCTCCCATACACCAGTCCACTAGAATGAGGACTTGGTACTCGACAAAGCAGAGTTGTTCCATGAAAGAACATGAAAACAATTTCCTACTAACCAAGTTAGACTGATAATAACTAGACTTGATACAGTTTACCATTTCATGGTCGTAGCTTTAGACCTTGCGGCGAGTCCGAAATTCAGGATTTGCAGCTGGTTTTATCTGTTATCGCATTTGCACAAATGGCTGCCGTGATATCTGACCACTGAGCGAGTAAGATAACTAGCGCAATATTGTTATAAGAAAGGCAATCGAAGTGCAACTTCCCCCATGAAGGCTTATGAGTGGACTGTGAGCATACAGTGTCAACCATGCCTGTAAGAGCAAAGCAAGGTGAGGGTCTGGATGAGATCCAACTCTTGTTACGTCTTCATTCTTCAGATCTTCATACTTACCATGGTTGCCATCTTGTGTCATATTAACATTTAACTCTAAATAAACAAGATAATGTTCTATAATTTCCTTTCAATACTTAGAGATCTAGTTTCCTCTTTCACAGTGTAACCATCCAGTTTCTCACACCTTCTCATTATAATCAACCCATTTAACCACTTCTGCAACTCAGTTTGCTCATCTTAGGGCAGATTCGAGGGTCTTGGTCATTGATACAGGGTTGAGATTGACAACCAAGTATTGTTTCATGTTGAAAGTGACTAATCACCAGCTAAGTTCAACTGCGAACCAAAGTAGGTGTGTGATAAAGAGCGCACACAATTCATGAATCCCTTTGTTTGAACTTGGATCCTCTCACTTGATACATCTGCCTTTTCTTCACATGAGAAGCACTATGTAACTACAAAATTAGATCACTACCTATTTAAGGGTACTCATATTCGTGCAAACTCACAAACTTCCACACACATGGAAATGCACGCACACACATGTTATATGCGTGTTTGTGTGTGTACATACCTGAGGATTTTTTAAGGTTGGAACATATGTATGTACCTCAAGATTCTTAAGGCTCGAACAAGATGAAGTTCATTGTACATGGCTGCTTTGATTTGGAGATTTTCGGTCTTTGGAGGTGATTAAAAGCAGCTGGATTGATATTGACAATCATGGCCTGAACCTGACTGAGCACAGGTTAAGAGAGGATGGGAGATGTACTCTGGATAGTGGACCGTTACTTATCTATAGGGTAAATATGTACAAAGAACCAAGTAGGAAAAAGAAATATTAGGTCTCGTTCAATAAGTTTTGAAAACCATGTTAAAATAACTATGTTGTGGTACTTCTGTAATTATATATATATATATATATATATATATATATATATATATATATATATATATATATATATATATATATATATATATTCATTCATGTTACACAATCCATCATGTCTAACAACTTTCATTTGAAAGGAACAAGAGTTGCTACACACTTCCAACTGCAGTCACTCAATCCTCTACTTTTGGGATCCATGGTTGTCATTTTTATTTTTTCAAACATCAATCTTTTTAAAATTAGAGTTGTACTCTAGAAAGTGAATGAGACTACACACCATTAGAAGCATACAATATATACACATTTATATAAAGAGAGAGAGAGAGAGAGAATGTGATAGTGCACATTATTCATTCATATTTAAATGTGCTTAAACATCTCTATCATTTTATCATTATGATCAATAATAGAGATTTGAATTAAAAATATAAAAAATATCATTGTATTTTTCGTACTTTGTATGTCAAATAGTGAAAATGTTTAAGCATATTTAGCATGAACAGTCTGCACCTAAAGTATTCTCTCTCTCTCTCTCTCTCTCTCTCTCTCTCTCTCTCTATATATATATATATATATATATATATATATATATCAAAATAAGAGAATTTTGAAGAACTACACAAATAATTAAACATCAAGACTTATTCTGGAAGCTCTTAAAAGGAAGGTCAATTGTGATGATTAGTCACAAGTTGGACTTCTCGGGTACTTATTCTGACGGTGGGAGCCAGTGATGATTCTTCATACGAGGTCCGTAGCTGGTGAGGGAAGTACAAAATCCAATACCATAATTCCAAAGTTCTCAAAAATTACATACACCCTCTCACATGAATTTCACCTAACTAAAGTTCGCCTCACGAGTAAAATATTCTAGGTCTCCCACTCATATGGGCCAGAATGGCTCTCTATACAAAAAAATCCCATGTAACAACAAATGGAAAGGTAATTAATTAAAATAATAATTAGTATATAAATCCTTAGGCAGCCAATTATCACACTTGTTCCCATTGTCTAAACCAAAATAATTTTAAATACAAAAATACCCTCACATGTCACTATTCTTTGGAATTATTCTCCTTAATATTATATTGAATGATTAATATCTCACTTAGTTGGGGATTTATACAGAACGTATCTTGACCATACAGCTTTTTAATATTGAATGTTACTGTAACAGTAAGAGCTCACTTGCTGATTGAATATATATGGAGAAGATAGTAGGCAGTCACGGGTCCACATTGAGGAGAGATGAGGCAGCCCCCAACCTGAAATTCAAAAAACCAATAAAAAAGTTACGAGACGATTGAATCTATGTTCACTATGCATAGTTCGCTTAACCTCAAATGATCTAATAGGAAGCTCGAACCCTGTCTTTGGCTGGGACCAAAAGTGCTTCATCTCGTTGTATCCATCATAGCCATCCATAAAGGAGAACATCTCATGACCGGCCGTACTATCGTCTGTCGATGTTCGGCAAAACGAACTCGTCCGACGGAGAGACGCCTATGAACCTTCCTAAAGTCAATGCAGACTCTATTGAAGTTGGACTGAGACCCCCCACTAAGTAGGTGGGGAGTGAAGTGAATTGTGATATATTAGTATGCTCATTTGGAGACCTAACTTGAGATGGACTCGAGATATTAACGATAGTATAAAAGATTTTGTCGGTCTTGGATATCCACATCGTTTTCACATTGATGCAACGTTCACCTTGCTAGACATGGCCGGTTTAGAACTGGTTTAGTGGTTTTATTCATAACAGAACCGGACCAAGAACCGGCTAAAACAAGAATCAGTGAAACCAGACGTCAAACCACTTGGTTTGGTTTTCGTTCCATCTTTCGTGAAACCATAATCATATTTTAAAAAATCTTTAAAATGTTAAATATTTTAATGTTTTTTTCTAGTTCAATGAACAATAGCTCACCTGACAAGGGGGTCGACTCACAAGCTGAAGGTCATGAGTTCCAAATCTGGGGCGTAGGCCAGGCTTCGAACTCCCCTGTACCAGCAAGAAAAGGAAAACGAGTGAGGGTCGCCTATATGAGAACTTGGATCGGATAGATGGACCCGACGAGATAGGAGGATCCGAGCCCGAGGAATCGCGTGATGTGGATGGTGTGGGGCCGGCATGGTCCACCGTGGTGAGTTGTTGTCTCTTATTACAGCAAAAGCTTACAAGGAGCGAAAGCGAGGGAAAGAGCGATTTTTCGTTCGAAGGCTTGTTGCTTAACTGGGAAATTTGCCGTTTCTGGAGTCGCCGGCGACGGCTACATCGCCGCCGGAAACGTCCACGAAGGACTCTCTCTCACATCCAGAAATCACCTTGCTCTATTCTCTATTGTATAGTGTTCTCGTAAGGAAACTCTCTCTCTCTCTCCCCCTCTCTCTCTCTCTCTCACACACACACACACACAGATCTAAGAGGAAAAAAATCTAACGGCAGAGATCAGGCAAGATCTAGACTTACTCGAGCTCCCGATCCTGAAGGCCAGATTTGACCAGAACGGCAATAAGGATAGACGCATAGGAGGAATTCTTGCTCTCCCAGTGTGGATAGTAATTCCGGGTGAGAATTGTGGGAATTGTGCCGAATCGGGGGTTTTGGAGGCGATCTTGGGTTCATTTTTTGATGATGTGAGCGATTTGGAAGAGGAAAGACTAAGCTGTAGCGAGATTGTCAGGCAGGAGTTGAGGATCTGAGAGGTGGAGAGGGGGGAGATGAAAGGAAAATCCGCGGGCGTGGAGAGACAATGACTGGAACGTCATTGGGTCTACGCACCGGGAGTAATGGATCATTGCATCAGTCGTTGCAGAACAACATCGCTCTACCGATTCAGCTACCGCCTTTCGTCGCGCGCAAGCAATCCAAATTGCTTCCCTCGGGCGCCAAGGAGAAGGAGAGGCTCCTCCCCTGGATTTGCAAGATGGCTGGCCGGAGACGCGCCGGAATGCTCCTTCTCGTAGCGTTTTCCCTGCTCGTTTTCTTGTCCTTGGTGCCCATCCTTAATAAAGGTTCGTGCTTTGGTACCCGGAGCCTTTGCTTTCCCTCGCTGTACTGAACTCTAACTTTTCCTGGGCCTCGGACTTGTTTGTCGCAATCACAAAAACACCTTTTATTCAATGTCGAGAATCGTGTAATGCTATTGCTCTGCTCTCGTTTCTTTCTCTTACTGTTCAGTTAGATCGTATGGTGCCTGTTTTATTCTCCAAGGATATGTGACTAAGAAATGCTGGTTTGTGCTTATTAGTTGCTTCTGTTTGGTTCTCGTCAATGTTATTGGATTCTTATAAAATATTCAGTTGTTTCATTCTTGTAGTGCCGTTTGATTGAATATTTATTGCAAGAGGTCTAACGGAAATTGCGGTATTGTCAATTGAGTAGCCTATTTGGTCTCCGGTCTTCTTTGATTTTATTATGTCTTGATTACTACTTTTCTCGTTAGTTCGTATCATGTTTTAGCCTAGGATAAACAAGCTTCTTAGCATGGTCCCTTCGGGCTTGAGCAACGTCGTCTTTGGTGGTGGTTGTGATTGATCAGGTGAAGTTATTTGAACGGGTTGCCAATTTGGACAACTTGACTGAGGCTAATTTTTCTGTAACTAGCACACGCACAAGCACACATGAGTGCGTGCATGCATGCACGCGCATGCTCTCTCTCTCTCACACACATACACATGTTGCATAGAAAGCATAGAATGTTCTTTTAATGTTTTTAAACACATTTTCTGAGGTTTGACTTTCATTTCCAACCTACATGCTTGGAGGTATAGGAACTCGGATCGCGGTTTTTAATATGCATATATGCTTTCTGGTGGATTGAAAAATCCACTGCCTCTGTCGCATCAATGGCTTTATTTCGAAAAGTATTTGACATGGGAAAGTAGCTGAAAAGAAATGCAGACAGTCCAAGGGTAGTTTGCTATGTGATTTGTCAGTCAAGGCATATCTACTTTATATGTAAACGCAATACCTACCTACCATGCAGAGACAGCACAGACACCAAGTCATGCACTGCATGTGTTTAATTGAACTTTCTTTCCTTATTAACAATATCTACCAATGCTACCTCTTCAGAAGAAGATGCTCAAGAAGTTGTGGTTGCACGTAGATTGTCTTCAGAATTTGGACATGATGAGTTTGCCATGATCAGTTACAGAAATACCCTTAGGTATAAAGAACAACCCATGAAAGATGAGAAGTTGGCATCATCAAACATGCTGTTTCCTGCTTTTGGGAATGACAACCGCCTGAACTTTCCTGCTGCACATCCTCCTCCTCCAAACTTTCCAGCAAGCATCTTATTCACTGTCCATCCATGCGACAATTTTGTAGTACCACCACCACCACCTACTGACAGAAGGCGAATCGGTCCTAGACGTAAGTATCAATCTCATATTCTATAAAACCATTTAGTTACACTATTTTAATGCACTAACTGTAACTTATTTTTATTTCTTTCTCAGCATGTCCAGTTTGCTATATCCCTGTTGAGCAGGCAATAGCCCTGATGCCAGCCTCGCCTTCAATATCTCCTGTTCTCATGAATCTCACTTACATAGTTGAAGAAGATAGGCCGATCCAAAATGATACATTTGGTGGTTCTGATTTTGGTGGATATCCTACCCTTGCACAGAGAGATGATTCCTATGACATAAAAGAGTCAATGACTGTCCACTGTGGGTATGGTTTCTCTCATTCAGGAAGGACATGGCTAAAAACACTTTGTACTTTTTGATCTAGTGCGCTATGCAATTTCAAAGATTCATAAGTTTGGCCTGTGCTCATGTCCTTCTAAGGTGTTGAGTACAATTTTGTATTTCAGATTTGTGAGAGGGAATAGACCTGGGCGGCAGACTGGATTCGATATTGATGCTGCTGACCTTCTCGAGATGGAGCAGTGTCATGGAGTAGTTGTTGCATCTGCCATTTTTGGTGAGGACTAATAAACATCTTATCACCTTTTTCATGCTTGAATCTTTTTTATTTCATGCTATTTGTACTTCTGAAACAGGAAACTATGATGAAATTCAACAGCCCAAACATATTAGTGATGCTGCAAGAAGAGATGTTTGCTTTTTCATGTTCGTTGATGAAAAGACAATTTCTGCTGTAAGAGAGACTAATGCTTTGGATAGTACAATGAAGGTTGGGCTATGGAGGGTTGTGGTCGTTAAGAACCTACCATACATGGATCCAAGGCGCAATGGGAAAGTAAGTAATTTTGTGGCTATCTTTGTGGAATATGTTATTTATGGTAGCATCTGCAGCATTTTACATATGTTGCAAGACCATTTTATGCTTCACTATTGACGCAGCATACCATAGATCTGAATCATGATTCATGCCACATATGTTAGTCTGCATGTGATGTTGTTAAGCATGAAAGATTGGAAATAGAAAGGGCATTTCAACTTGTTCAAGTCTAACCCTTGACAAGCTTAAGGAGTAGTTAGAAGCAGGAGTGCCAAAACAAATAAAATGTAGACAGTGATATAAGAGCATAAGTGGCATGGCCTAGAAAACAAGTGAGATCTTTAGAAATTAACATATTCTACTTAACCTGAAATTATAATATGTACTTTCCTAACAGTGGTTGAACAATAAATGTCTTGTAAATCTGTTCATGGACCTGAAACTGACCAAATTTATAAGACCCCCTACCAAGTCATGTGCAGACCTGGATCCATGATGTTTTCAGCTCTTCATGGAAAGTTAAGAGTGGAATCCTTGTGATCTACCTGTTCCTCATGATGAAAGCGGCCCATTCTAACCATCTGTTATGCCCTAGTGGGTGAAATCTATTGACTAAACGAGTTGCATGCATTTAGTTCTTTTTAGTTGTCAGGGCCTTAGTATGTGGTTTACATCTTGCTATACATGTACTTTCTGCTACAAATCAATTCTTGAGTTTTAGGGTTCAATCCTTTTCTTCTTTAGGTTTGTGATGCTCTATAAGTTGACGTCATTGTCATCATCTCACAATTTCCTATTCTATGGTAGTTGGGTGTGAATTACATGGTTTATGCAGGATTGCTGTTAGGCAACCATACAACAACAACTACTAAGCCTTTTTCCATACTAGATGAGGTCGGCACATGGATTTTTTGTTTCCACATAGCCCTATCATGTGCCATGATAGTAGTTAACTCAATATAAACTAGATCATTCTTTATAGTTTCTTTCCAACACTTTTGTGGTCGTCCTCTTCCTCTTTTAACATTTTCACATTATAATTTTTCATATCTTCTTACGAGAGTGTCTCTTAGTCGTCTTTCTAAATGTTCAAACCATCTTAAACGATTTTTCCTCATTTTATCCTCTATTGGTGCTACTCTCAATTAGTTTCTAATAACCTCATTATGTATATGGTCTTTTCTTGTATGACCACTCATCCATCTCAACATCTTAATTCCTACTACGGATATCTTTTGTAGATGTTGACGATTAACTGCCCAAATATAACAGGTCTAATTGTTGCTCTATAATATTTACCTTTTAACTTTAATGATATCTTCTTATCACACATAATAATGCCCCTCTCCATTTTAACCAATCGACATTAATTCTATGCGTAATATCTCTGTTAATTTTTTCATCACTTTGAAAAATTGACCATAGGTATTTAAAACTTTCCTCGTGAGGGATTTCTAAGTCCTGTGAAGTACCCAAATTATCAACCATATATTCTACCTTTGTTCTGAAGCCTTTACTTTCAAACGTTTTTCTCCATAGTTCCAATTTCCTATTAACCTTTTCCTTAGACTCATCCACTAACACAATATTATCTGTAAATAACATGCACCAAGGTATTTCATCTTGAATATATTTTGTTAACTCAATGACCAATATAAATAAATAATGACTTAAAGTTGATCCCTGATGTAATCAAATATTAACTTCAAAGGAGTATGTCATTCCTTCATGAGTCCTCACACAAGTTTTTGCACCATCTTACATGTCTCTTATAAAATTTATATATGTCAATGAGATACCCCTCTTTTTAAAGGTTCTTCAAAGAACATCTCTTAGCACCCTATCGTAATCTTTTTCTAGATCAATAAATACGGTGTGAAGGTTCTTATTTTTTACTATAAAATGTTTTATAAGATGTCTCAATAGGTGAATCACTTCAATAGTAGATATGTCAGACATGAATCCGAGTTAGTTTTCTGTTGTACTCGATACTTGTCTTAATCTACGTTCGACAATTCTTTCCCATAATTTCATAATATCTCAACTTTATACCTCGATAATTCGAACAATTTTGAATATCTCCATTATTTTTATATATGGGTACAAATGTACTCACTCTCCGTTCATCGGGCATCTTTTGGGTTCTTCATATTTCATTAAATAGTCTCGTGAGCCAAGTGAGCCCCACCTCTTCTAGGTTCATATATTTAAGAGCTTCTTTTACTTAATTTTTTTGAATACACCGATAAAAATTATGGTTTATATACTTTTCTAATTTGGCTAACTCTCCTTAATTAATACTAATATATGTATTTTCATTAAAAAGCTTATAAAAATAATGTTTTCATCTATTTTTTATATCATCATCCGAAAAGTAAGATCCTTAGTTTTCTTATCTCTAGCCTTAGCTATCCTTAAAAATATCTCTTTCACCTTCTTTTGATTTAAGTTTTTTATATAAATCCTCTCAAATTTTTGCTTTTGCTTAACTAATGGCCTTTTTTGCTTATTTCTTTGCTCTCTTATAAGCCTCCAAAGTTTCATTAATATTTTTGGGATAATGCAATTTTAACATGCCTTATTTGCCTTGATTTTATCTTACACCACTTCACTCCACAAAACTTCTTTTTGTACCGATATGCCTCCCTTAGTTACACCTAACACATCTTTTGCCACTTTTCTAATATGTATAGTTATGTTGTTCCACGTATCAGAAGGTGTACAAGCAAGAACTTTCTGTTTAAATATATTTGCTTTCTCATATTTGAGGTTCTACCATCTAGTTTGAATAACTCTATGCACTTTATTCTTCTTTATCTACTTTTTACTTACAAATCTATTACTAAAAGTTGATGTTGAGTAGTTAACATTTTTCCTTGAATTACCTTACAATCTTTAAACACAATCTATCTTTTTTTCTAAAAAAATAATCAATTTGTATTTATGATAAGTCACTCATATAAGTAATTAAATATTCATCTCATTTTTTGGAAATTGTATTAGCTATAAAGATATAAAAAATCATAACACAATTTAAAGTCTCCCTACCCTCCTCATTTATATCCCCAAAACCATAATTTTCATGAATACCTTGATATGCATCTTTACCGATATGTCAATTTAAGTCTCCTCCTAAACAAATCATCTTTTTTTATGGAATTCTTTGAATTACCTTATCTAACTTCTCCTAAAGAGCCTTCTTTTTACTATTTTATAATTCTACTTGAGGTGCATAAGTACAAACTATATTCAAAGCCTCTACTCCTAACACTAATTTCACCATCATAATTCAGTCACCATATCATCATATGTCTACTATATTATCCTTTAAATCTTTATTTATAATAATACCAACTCCATTATGAGCTTTTTCCTTTCCCGAGTACGATAATTTAAAACATGTATTCTCAATCTCTTTTGTTTTTTCTCCAACCCACTTTGTCTTTTGTAAATATAAATTATCTTTCTCCGAATCATAGTATTTACCACCTCCATTAATTTACAGGTTAATGTTTCGATACTGCTACTAATCTTATTATCTAGGACTAGCTTCCTTACCCCCTCATCCATCTATTTTGAAAATGTGGAGACCTTTGCTATAACTTGTTCACTATATACATTCGGGTGACAATATAACATGACTAACTTCACACTCGTCCATGACATAGGAACCCTCTCTAGAATTAATTCACTACATCCGGGCAAAGATATAGAGTTCCTTACTTTTCACTATATTTGGGCTCTGCATTGTGTCGGTAAGAGAACGCTCCAACACAATGCTCATAATTTGTAGAATCCATGGTAGATAAGTTCGACAAAGTTTTACGCTAGCCGTCGGACATCCTTTATCCGAGCTTGGGACTGACCATGCAAAAGGTGATCCCTTACATGGGCGGAATTTCTGTTATGCAACTATGTTTGGTTAAAAAATGATCTTTTTTGCTTTGATAGGGATACTGTTATTAAAGAAAGCACTAGTGCAAAGATCTGAAACTGTTAAAATAATCAAGTAATCCAGAAAAAAGGATGACCCGAAAGGAAACATGTGAAATCGGTGATGTTGAAGAGAAAAGTCAGCAGGACCAGCTGTTTAATGTTTATAACCTGGAAGAAATCACGGTAGCAGAAAATGGTCATAACATATTCTTCCTCTTTTTGGTACATGTTGCACCTGTTAGGTTTTCATGTCATCATTTCTTTAAGCCCAGTTGATCAGGTTTATTCTCCGAAAGGGTAAGCTTTCAGAACTTGGATATTGAGGAGGTGTCAAATTCCTTGATGCCCATGTTGGAGAATTTGCATACAATGCTCTTATACAAGGATAGATATGTAAGATGCTTCCTTTTGTTAACACTTTAATGACTGGGCTTGCTATAACCAGTTTGGGTCAGCAAAATCTCCAGCCAAAATTGCAAAGATCCATCAGTTCTAACCCGTGAAGGTATTGGGACTTAACCTAGTCAACCCATAAACCAGTTACCAAATCATTTTCTCCAATTGTTCTTCAATCCGTATCTCCAGAAGACTTCTGGTCTTCATCATGCCCTTATATTCTAATGAATGATCGAGTTGGTGTTGGGTTAGAGAGCTAACATACAAGATTCCTTTTGAGATACAATGGCCACCCAGTAAGGTATCCACTGAATTTGGTATAGCCTTGACTATGTTGCAAACGTGTAGGCAACTGTATGGGGAACATGGCTTTATTGCCACTGTATAGCCTTGCCTACCATTCTCCACTGTTTTAAAGAAAGGGTGTGATTCTGTGTCCATCTTGTACGATACCACATAAAAACACGAAACATGCTTGTGCAAAGGTTGTAAAATGTGTAAAAATGCTTGTACCAATCAAACTCAAAGCAAGATAGAATCATGCCCTTTTATATGATGTCATAAAACATGACTTCTAAAAGTTCAGAAACAGAAAATTGGAGAAGTTATAACAAACTCGGAAGATAATATGTGACTGCGTGTTTTCCTAATTATAGGTCCTAATTGTCTATCAGTTTTAACAATAAAATTACTTTTCGTGTTTGATGCACACAAGGAGTTTTCTTGTTCAAGCTGCATTTGGTTGCATAAAAAGTTCATCATATAATTAACTATATTAAAAAATGTTGACCTAGTATAGTCGACTTCTAAAAGCCTATCTGCAGTAATTGTGCTTAATTTAGATCGGATGGTGTATCTATCAGTATATATTTATAATTCCTGATTCATTGTTTCAGTTCTTTGATTCTCCTGAACAAATTTAAAATGACTAAGGCAGAAATCTGGAGAACCGCAATTTGTTAAACGCAAAACCTATGGGCAAAATGCAGCATTGGTTAGTGGCAATTAGGTTTAGTACTTTTCACGTTTTGTGTTGACAGACAGCACATCCTTTTTTAGTTGGTGAACATTTCAAGTTCTCCTTTTTTAGTCAAAATTGTCCTTTTTCAGCAATACGATGTTTGTTTTCCCAAAATAAGTGGAGGAAAACAAACTTAAAATTTCATGCATGATGAAAAATGAATACCCTGTCATTAGATCTTTAACTCAGAAGAATAAACTAAACATTTTGAAAATTAAACTATTCAAGATGCTGTAGGTTCTTCAGCATAGTGCTTTGTACTTTTGTTGTGGGCTTGTGGCTGTTGTAACTTTTCATTCTTTTAATCTTTTATTTTTTTTCTCCATGTGACCTACTCAACCAGATCCCTGTGAAAACTGAATCTCTCTGCTGATTTGATCAGTGCGCATTTTGTTTTTCTTTCATCAATGATACCCAATATGATTACATATGATTGTAGTTTGGAGGACACATGCTGGAGTTGTGAGTGGCATGTTTCTTCTATTGTTGCTTCCAATGCCACAAGCTTGAGTTGATTTCTCGCCGATGGAGTTAAGTTTACTTCATCACTGAATCTAATTACTCTCGACGTTGGCAGGTTCCAAAGCTGCTGTTGCATAGGCTTTTCCCAAATGTTCGCTTTTCTATATGGATAGATGGAAAACTTGAGCTTGTTGTTGATCCATTTCAACTTCTGGAGAGGTATTATTCTTTTGATGATTTATCCTTGTATTTTTAGCTTTAATATGTGTATGTGCAGTTCCTGTTCCAATACTAAAGCTTATAAATAAGAACGTATATCATCATATCTGCAAGATTATCACACTTCCCATCTGATATTGCTAAACAAACGCAAGTGTTATGTTACAGTGTTTTATCTGGAGATAGAGGTAAGTTATTACATCATTACACGAGCATGGTGACCCAAATAAATTAACAAACAGCTTTCCACTTATGTATCTGTGCAAACAGGTAGCTGTGGTACATATTCGAACAATCTCTTTTTTTTGATTTTCTAACTTGTCCTTTTTCTTTTTTTCGTCTAGATTCTTGTGGAGGACAAACGCCACTTTTGCAATTTCTAGGCATTACAGACGGTTTGATGTGTTTGAGGAAGCAGAGGCTAACAAAGTTGCAGGAAAGTACAGCAATGTCTCCATCGATGTGCAGATTGAATTCTATAAGAAGGAGGGCCTTACCCCGTACTCCTCTTCCAAGCTTCCTATAACTAGTGGTAAGAGTGGTTGCCGGACCTTCCTGCTTAGCATCCGTAGAATCTTTTTCCCAAGAACCTTCATTCACGTTGATTGTGTATATTTATCTAATTATATTGCTTCTCAGATGTCCCGGAAGGATGTGTGATCATAAGAGAACATATCTCGATTACCAACCTCTTTACTTGTCTATGGTTCAATGAGGTTGATCGCTTCACATCCAGGGACCAGTTAAGCTTTTCTACCGTGAGAGATAAGATTATGACCAAGGTGAATTGGAGTGTCAACATGTTCTTTGACTGTGAGAGACGCAATTTTGTTGTCCAGGTACAAATCTCTCACAAACATGTTACTGCAAAGATTCATCATCAGCACAACTGGCGGTATTTGATACCCATCAAATGTAGTTCTTTCAGTTTTGTGGCGCTGTATGTCATCTTGGTTTCATTTCAGGAACAAAAGTTTTCACCACTATGGTTATTGGTGGTTGTTAATAGGGATGACTAATCGAAGCTGATCTCTTATTTGAAAAATGAAGCTGCATTCTGTTGTTTGGGTAGGATATTGTTTTCAGAAATCAAGTTGACAATTTCATCAGGGAATCCCTCTAAATACTTATTTAGCCATATTGAATGCCACTTCATTGTGCTGGGCCGCTGGCTGATCTCTGTGGCTCTATTGGTTTGAACCATTTTCTTGAAAACCTATTCGATGCTCTGACTTGGGTTCCTTTCTAGGAAGGATACTTTAGTTCGGTTATAGACTGGTGGCTTCATTTCCTAAACGCGTATACATCACAACCGTGTTATTACGAACATTTTAATGATATCATATAAGTATGTCATGGGTTCGTAGCTTCATTTCATAAATGCGTATACACATCGCTGTGCTGGTACCATTATTTTTAGCTTAGAAAATTATTTATGTAATATCCTCTGAAACAAACCATCTGGTCTATATGAATCTTGTTGCAGGCTTACCACAGAGATGTGTTAGAGTGGAAGAATGCAATGAGAGCTGCAGTATCATTGCCGGTCTCAACTAGTGTGAAACCAAAACCATCAATAACTCCACGTGTCACTGACGGGGTGGACACAAGAATTCCAGCTAGGAAGGTCCCACTGAAACGTCCCCGAGAGAGGAAGTCAGGTTCTCGCCGTCAGCGCTCTAGAACCGGTAGCATCAGGGAAAGCATTTTTTCTTAAGTTGATTATTTTCGTCCTTTTTTTGTGCCTATTACGAATGGTTCATTGTTGAGTGTTCAGGACTTGGACAGCTTAGTGCATTAGCTTGTGACGACAAAGATCAAAGCGTCCCAACAGGAAAACTTGGCTGTATTATTGTCATTTGTAAATATCTTTTTGTTGGAAAAATAAATATAGTTTACGAGCTGCTGATTCATCTGTCAGTTCTGTGATCCTTTCTTACCAAAGTATGTTAAAGTCTGGAATACGGGAGCAATGGTACATTCTTCTAAGCAAAATTTATTCAACAGTTCATTCTCGTCACTCTTCTGCAGCTTGTATATTGCTTTTTTTCATGGTGCATGGTGATTTCCTAAGTACGAAAATATTCATCTTCAATGTTGTGGATCTCGGGAATTTGTACTATCTTTTTGCTAATGTAGATGCCTAATGAATTTGAGGAAAATAGAACTTATCTTGCTTTCTAACTCAAGTTATCATGTTTGGATTTTACTTTAACCACAATTTTTTCTTCCAAACATTTTACTTTAATCACAATTTTTTTCCCTCAGTCATATATAATGAGGTTATGAAAACAAATTGAGAGATACCAGTAAAATGAAGGAAAATCGTTTAAGATGCCTTGATACGTGAAAAGACATCAATAAAAAAAGCTTAAGTAAGAAAGAAGAAATTAGATAATAAAAGTGTTAAAAGAAGAAAGACCGAATACAATAAAAAATGATCTAGTTTAGATTGAATTAACTCTTTGCATCTTAGCATGATACATGATCGAGCTCTATGAAAACAAAGAATTCAATAATCTGATCTTATTTAATATAGGAAAATACTTCATTGTTGTACTTTAATCACAATTGAAGTCCCATTCTTTGAATTTCTAATTAAGATTTCTCGTCTGTGGGTGGGAATTCATTTCCCAAACACGTAATAGGAGTGGATGTCGTACCTTTTAAGAATTGGAGAGATAAAAAGATCAACAAGTTGGTCCATGTAAGCGATTGGAACCTTTACAATACGTAGCATCAAAAATTCTGATCTCTCAGAGAACACCCGGATCTTACCTAATGAACCTCTAACCCTACATTGACTGAACGGATTAAATATGAAAACAGACAAATTGTAGTGAGAATTTTGTGCTTTCATGTCATGTTATTTCGTGTTTGTATCAAAAATTGGAAAACATGAAACCTACCTGATCTTTTTATTTTACTTTGGTTGAACAGGCTACCGATCTTTAAGATAGTGCTGTGTCGGGTTCTCTTGTTGAGTGTCATATGCTAGCAATTCCATGTTTCAGGATGCCTTGTTTCATGTGTTCCTGGGAAAAGGTCAACCCAAGCACAAACCTACATTTTGTTTCGTGTTACATAGGTAGACACAAGTACGGACCTCTTGTGTAGTGTTTGTGTTGGGATTTGGTGTTTTATCTGCCCCAACAATAAGAATGTACATGCTTGCGAATCTACATGCACACAATCTACATCGATAAATAGAGTGGAGAGAAAGGTCGGGTAGAGGGAAAGGATAGTCAAGTCCCTTTCTCGAGATACGTTAAATAGACGAATCCAAGAAAGACACGCAGATTGTCAAGCCAAAGATGGACCCAAGAATTTTTTAGGTGAGGTATACTTATATTTCACGTCCACAAAATACTTATATTTTCTTATATGCTCGCCGAACCGAAGAAGCATTATCACTGTTTGACAAATGTCATACCTTCTAGTAGAAAAATTTCTAGGTTAATGGAAGCCTTTCTCCAATTCTAAGCTTGTCTTTCTCAAATAAATCCTCTAAAACCTGTTTTTACATTTAAAGTTATATAAAGGTAAGTATTATAAAGAAAGGTGATTATTTAAAAGACATCAAAGGAGTAGCTCTCTTTCGCATTGGTAATATGGATCTTTTAAGAATCATTTCAAGTTTATTTTGAAAATTATGCACTCTTTTGTTCAATACAAAGAAAAAAGGGTGTGCATCTTCTGTTGGATATCATTTTTTAACATTGAAATTTCTAAAGAAAAACATAGATCCAAGTTTATAGCCATCTATTTGGTCGAACTAGCAAGGTTGGGTCTAGAGAGATCTAGGAAGGATAATCTCTCAACCCGTTTCGAGTCTTACTTAAAACATACATAATTCATGGCTGGTCCCGGCTTTCTTGAAACCTTGAACTGTAATTAAACCGGTTCGGGTCAGTTTAAGATTCTGAGAATTGTCAGTTTCGGAGTGATTCTAGTTTGAATCTAGAACCATAAACCAAAAACTAAAATTTTAACTTTAAAATTATATTATATATAATAATAATAAAACTAATAATTGTATGATGGTAGAGGCTGACAGGTGTGGGTAAAGAAGTTAGTTCCGCTACATTGCCGCCCGAATGTAGTGAAAAATCTTCAGAGAGGATCTCCGCATTTTGATTATGGACGGATGCGGGGGGGGGGGGGGGTAAGGAAGCTAGTCCTAGATAATAAGATTCGTATTGGTTCTTGAAATATCAGAACATTATCGGGTAAGCTAATGGAGGTGGTAGATACTATGATTCGGAGAAGGATTCATATTCTATGTTTACAAGAGACAAAATGGGTTGGAGAAAAAGCAAGGGAGATAGATGATACAGATTTTAAATTATGATACTCAGGTAAAGAAAAGGCTCGAAACGGAGTTGGTATTATCATAAATAAAGATATAAAGGAGAGTGTAGTAGACATATAACGATATGGTGACCGAATCATGACGTTGAAATTAGTGTTAGGAGCAGAGATTTTGAATATAGTTTGTGCTTACGTACCCCAAGTAGGATTAGAAGATAGTATAAAGACTGTTTTTTGGGAAGAGTTAGATAAGGTGTTTCAAAAGATTCTACAAAGGGAGATGATTTGTTTAGGAGGAGATTTAAATGGACATGTCGGTAAAGAGGCATTAGGATATCAAGGGATTCATGGAAACTTTGGTTTTGGGGATATAAACGAGAAAGGTAGGGAGATTTTAAATTTTGCTATGGCATTTGATCTCTTTATAGTCAATACAATCTTCAAAAAATGAGATGAACATTTAATTACTTATAAGAGTGGCTTATCACAAACACAAATTGATTACTTTATTTGTAGAAAAAAGATAGAGCGTGTTGTAAAGATTGTAAGGTAATTCCAAGAGAAAGCTTAACCACCCAACATCGACTTTTAGTTATGGATTTACAAATAAAAAAATGGACAAAGAAGAAAAGAGTGCATCGAGCTATTCAGACTAAATGGTGGAACCTCAAAAGCGAGAAAAAAAATATATTTAAACAGAAAGTCCTTCAAGGAGATGTTTGGAATTATGTTGGCACACCCTGTGATATATGGAACAATATGGCTATACATATTAGAAAAGTGGCGAAAGATGTGTTAGGGGTATCTAAGGGAGGTATACCGGCACAAAAAGAAGCTTGGTGGTGGAGTGAAGTAATACAAAATAAAATCAAGGCAAAGAGGGCATGTTACAAATTACATTATGCTAAGAAAACTAGTGAAACTTTAGAAGCTTATAAGAAAGCAAAGAAGGAAGCGAAAAAGGCCATTAGTGAAGCAAAAGCTAAGATTTGGGATGACTTATATAAAAAACTCAACTCAAAAGAGGGTGAAAGAGATATTTTTAGGATAGCTAGGGCTAGAGATAAGAAAACTAAAGATCTTAATTATGTTAGATGCATAAAAGACGAGGATGAAAAAATTCTAGTGGCAAATGATGATATAAGAAATAGATGGAAAAACTATTTTTATAATCTTTTTAATGAAAATAAAGATGTTAGTATTAGTTTAGGAAATTAAGTCAGAAAAGTATATAAACCACAATTTCTACCGACGTATTCAAAAGAATGAAGTCAAAGAGGCTCTTAAACATATTAAGAGTGGTAAATCGGTAGGACCAGATAATATTCCTATAGAAGTTTGGAAAATACTAGGAGAAATAGGAATCACTTGGCTCACAAGACTATTTAATGAAATATGGAAAAACCAAAAGATGCCCGAGGAATGGAGAGCAAGTACACTTATACCCATATATAAGAACAAGGGAGACATTCAAAATTGTGCGAATTATCAAGGTATCAAGTTAATGAGTCAGACTATGAAATTATGGAAAAAAATTATCGAACGTAGGTTAAGACAAGTATCAAGTACAACAGAGAACCAATTTGGATTTATACCAGACAGATCTACTATTGAAGCGATTCACCTTTTGAGACGTCTTATAGAACATTTTAGAGCAAAAAAAAAAGACCTTCACATGATATTTATTGATATAGAAAAAGCTTATGATAGGGTACTGAGGGAGGTTCTTTAGAGAACTTTGGAAAAAAGAGGTATCCCATTGACATATATTAACCTTATAAGAGACATGTATGATGGTGCAAAAACATGTGTGAGGACTCATGAAGGAACGACAGACTTCTTTGAAGTTAATATTGGGTTACATCAAGGATCAACTTTAAGTTCATACTTATTTATAATGGTGATGGATGAGTTAACAAAACATATTCAAGATGAAGTACCTTGGTGTATGTTATTTGCAGATGACATTGTATTAGTGGAGGAGTCTAAGGAAAAAGTTAATAGAAAATTGGAACTATGGAGAGAAACATTAGAAAGCAAAGGTCTCCGACTTAGTAGAACAAAAACAGAATATATGGAATGTAAGTTTGATCATTTGGCTACTTCAGAGGACATAGAAATTAAAATTGGCACACATTGCATTCTCCAAAAGGAAAGTTTTAAATACCTAGGGTCAATTTTTCAAAGTGATGGAAGAATTGATGGAGATGTTACACATAGAATTAATGCTGGTTGGTTAAAATGGAGAGGAGCATTAGATATTCTTTGTGATAAGAAGATACCATTAAAATTAAAAGGTAAATATTATAGAGCAGCAATTAGGCCTCCCATGTTTTATGGTTCTGAGTGTTGGGCAGTTAATCATCAACATATACAAAAGATGTCTGTGACAGAAATGAAGATGTTGAGATGGATGAGTAGTCATACAAGAAAAGACCGTATACATAATGAGGTTATTAGAAACAAATTAGGAGTGGCACCAATAGAGGATAAAATGAGAGAACATCGTTTAAGATGGTTTGGACATATAGAAAGAAGATCAAAAGAAGAACCTGTAAGAAGGTTAGAAAAACTAAATTTGGAAAGTATTAAAAGAGGTAGAGGACGACCACAAAAGTGTTGGAAAGAAACAATAAAGAATGATCTAGCTTATTGGGAGTTAACTGCTAACATGGCACACGATAGGGATCTGTGGAAACAAAGAATTCATGTTGCCGACCCCGTCTAGTATGGGAAAAGGCTTAGGTGTTGTTGTTGTTGTTGTAGAGGCTGACAGGTTGATAGTCTCATGAGATTTTAACTTGATGATAGAGGTTGATATTCTCAAGACGGAAACCTAGAAGGAGTAGAGGGTTAAGAGGGACTAGATCGGGGCCAAAGCAACGGTTCTAACCTGCCGGTTTTCAGATCGGTTTCGGTTATGGTTCCATAAAGTTTTTGAAAATGTTGAACAGAACAGTTCCCAATTCTGGTTCTAGAGCCAGTTCGGACGGTTCTAGTTCTGGCCAGTTCTAGAGTTGGCCCGGTTCCGATTTACCGAACCGGCCATATCTACGTAATCTACTAATAGTAGCACATCCGATTCCAAGCCCCACTTCTTCCCCAACGCGAGAGAGAGAGAGAGAGATCACATAAAAACAGTATTTGAATAAAAGAAGAAAAAACAGGTATTAAGACTTGTTCCACTGCTTTATATGTTGCTTGGTGCCTGCGACCTTTTCTTTATACTTTTTATGGTGTCATTATTGTACGAAAATATGCATTCACGATCAATACGACTGCCACCAACTACATTATTATTTAAGGGTTTATAAAATTAAAAGAATATGACTGTTGTTATGAGTTGTAATTTAGATAATAGCAATCAACAAATCAAATGCAGCAAGGATTCATGGTGGGCCACAATCAGAATTCTGCCCCACTGTAATTGGTTCAACCATTTATTCCGATTGTCATCAAAAGCACGTGAATCCGAAGCTCCATAGCCAACTTAAACTAAAACTTCGACTTTTTTTTGGAATCTTAGTCACCATTTTGATCATGCATTTAAATCCAAAGTCATCTCAATGGACAGCATAAGTGAAAGTGGAGATAAATATATTATTTGATCTTAACAAGTCAGACTTGAATCATACAGGAGAAATAGATCAAGCATTAGTAAGGTGGTGGCCTCGGTTCAAAAAAACCCGAAAATCTATACAAGAAGCCGGAAATTTTTGCAAAACTATAGACTGCTTGATCTGATTGCCACCTAACTAAACTTTCCGGGGACTTGAAAGGCATGTATCGACAGCTTGAGCTCAACATGACAAGGAATCATATCCTAATGACAGACTAATTGGACTTTTATTAATTCTTTTCTCTATGATTTAAGATGGAGAGCTGAGCAAAGAATTCTCTTTCTTCATCATCAAACAAATCACTGATCACAAACATTCTATTTGATCATAAATTCAATCACTGCTCATGTTTTTTCTTCTTCTCATAAATGAAATAGATCACTTTGCTTGTACGACTCAGGTGTTGCTAGCTGCATCATGGAGCCGACTGTATTGAGCTAGGGCTCAAGTAGGGGTGGCAATTTTGTGTTCTGGTCGTGTTTGTGTTGTGTCGTGTTATGGTTAAGTTAGATAAATATGAACCAGAATACGAGCTAACATTTTGTTGCTTTGGGGACGAACACAGACTATTTCAGCTCCTGTTTGTGTCAAGTTTTCGTTTCGTGTTGTATAGAAAATAATTTCGTGATTAGGTATCTTTGCTGCCATGTCGTGTCATTTTTCATTCGTGTCCAAAAGGGACATGGCCCAACTCTTTTTCGTCACTTTGGGTGGACGCAAACAGGGAAATTTTTAGGGTCATATGGTATTCGTGTCATATGTTCGTGTTAGAAACGTATCAACCAAATTCAACCTAGTTTTTGTGTTACTCTGGGGCAAGAACAGACTTTTTAAGTCCTGCTTCTGTCGTGTTTCTCCCTCAAGTGTTATACGGCCAGCTGTTTCGTGTTTTCATAGTGTTCGTGTCATGTCATTCTGTCTTCACGTTGAAAACAGGTCGACTTAAATATGGCACAATCTTTATCATTATCTTTATTGACACAAACATGGACTTCTACGATTATTTTCGTGCTGGGTTTCATCTTGTGTCTGATATTGTCATCCCAAGGGTTCGAAGGTCTTCAACCAAACACAATATTGGTGATTTCCGTGGTGAATTATTGATTATTGTCACTTGATGAGCACGAATTTTGAATACCAAGTTCAGATTTTCGTCTCTATGTGTGTGTGTGTGTGTGTGTGTGAGAGAGAGAGAGAGAGAGAGAGAGAGAGAGAGAGAGAGAGAGAGAGAGAGAGAGAGAGAGAGCATGAGGCATTGCTGTGGACAGTTTGAAGGTCCATGTAGTTTGCCAGGCAAAATACAGGGAGAGAGTACGATCGTTCATGGCAGTGATACCACATTAGCATTGTATAATCAACTAAACTATGTTTGAATGAAAGCATTGTGCATATATTTATCATTGTTGTAAAAGATGCATGCTTATTTTGTTTTTGAAAAAACTTAGATGTTTTTCAGTTTTATCACTTTGAAAATAAACTTCTCACTTAATAAAATTAAAACATAAAATTTTATTCGGTAATCGAAAAAGGGTCTTTAGTATAACATCATTAGCATCTGCTTGTGCTAACACTGGATACGTTGACGTAGCACTTGAGCTTAGTCAACTGCCGTGTTGACCCACTAGGTGCAATATTGTATTATATTATAATTAATATTGTGCTTAATATTATAATAAAGTAAAAAATTTATGTAATAAATATCAAACATGTAGTCATTTATGTAATATTATAATTATTTAATTTTAATATGTATTAATATTATATTGAACAATTAATAACTATTAACTAATGTAATAAACTAATTAATTAGTATTAGTATATGTTAACATCATATCAATTAACTATTATATTGTAATTAATATCAAGTAATATATATTTATATGAACTAATATAACATTATAATTAGTATTATAATTTATTATAAGTAATAAGACAATTGACATTCAATTATACTAGTTAATATTTAATAAACACGACTTAATACTATATTAATAATTTGATATTAAACTTATTATTAATTAATATTTAGTACAGCCTAACATGGCAAGTGACATGGCTAAGGTGCCATACAAAATGTCGATGTAACTATCATGTCACTAAAATTTGATATAGTTATGTTAGAGGTCATTTTTTATTAATTGTAAAAACCTCGAGCTCAAATTTAGTGAGTAAGAAGTTTAGGTCTCGTAATGTTAAAATTGAACATAATATAATACTTTTACAAAAAAAATATTTTATTTTATTTATAAATGATTGCATGCTTATCAAAACAAAGAAACAATTACGCTACCAACTAATCCTTGGTATTTGATATTGAAAATATCACATCCAACCACCGAAACATCAAGCAAATATATTCTTTGCTAAATAAATGTCCACATCAAATCAAGGAAATATAGAAATTATAGACAAGAAAATGACATTGATTGTTGGTTTGAAGTGTACCCTTCCTCTTTTCATGTAGTGTGTGTGTGCGCGCGCACACAGATAGAGAGAGAAAGAGAAAGAGAAAGAGAGAGAGTTTGTTAATAACTTAATACTGTCACATCTATAACGGAAGCTCCAAGAAAGCAAGTGATGCCAACTTCGTCAGCAGTTGTTTGCTTGCAAGATTCCTGCACGCAACATGATGTGGGCTCCACCCTTCAACTTACATACAGAGCGTATCATTCCCTTCCGTGTCGTATTCCCTTAGATCATCCGATGGCGAATGCTCGTACGTCACCCAGTGGGTCCCATTCCTTTGAATTCCCCCTCATCCGCCACAAATAAGGGAGACCCCCACCACATCCATCCCCAGAAAATTCGCCCCCGCCTTTTCCACCAACCTAAACACGTTTCCTATCGTTTGGTTTTGGCGTCAAACCTAAAACTTAAATGACTAAACTAACCAACCCTCTTATAACTCTACGTGCGGTAGCCAATTTTTGTTGTAGATATCATGGGGAGTAACCCTTCTGTTCGAGGTTTAAACGGCTTGGAAACAAAAAATACGTTGAAATTTAAAAAAAATTATACTTCGAACCAACTGTTTGGAACCATTGGTTCCGGTTCTGATACAGTTCCGGTTCCATGGCTCTGTTCATGATCTGTGCTTCTAGGTTTGGTTTCATATATCTGTTAGATAATCATGGTTAAACATGTACACAAGTTGTTGGTTATTTCGTAGCAAGACAAACATTATGATTCCCCGTCATATAAATGTGTGATGCATTATCTTATAAAAAAACAAATATAATAAGTCCAGGTTTATGTGCCACTCGTTAAACTTGTACTTTTGTTTGTTTTAAATGTTCGAATAAAAAACATGTATATTTCATTTGCTTTAATAATTTTCAACTAGCATAAAGAAGGTTTATGAAAAGCTATAACAAAATAAATATTCACATACATGCCTATGTGAGTCAAGCTGAGCCAAATTGATACGCTTCATGTGGGATCAATAAAGTTGACGAACCCAACATGATCAAGTCAGCCGCCCCGATCAACGAGCAGCTCAGTTCATTTGCTGGCCAGACCTATTGGAGGTTTGAGTGATTGCATGTGACTTTAGTACGCGTGTGTATATATATAGAAAAATTGGGAGTTGTTAAACACTTTCTCATACCAAATTCTAACGGTCATACGAACAACGTACATTGAGCCATTCACCAACATAAATACAAGAATCAATTGCACATGAGTAATATGATTGATGATGAGTGATTTGATCACCACCTCTGGTAATGATCAAGTATCAAACACCGTCTAACAACTCTCATTTTCTTATATATATATATATATATATGTATATAGGGAGAGAGAGAGCTATTAGACAATCTCTCATGCTAGTAACATTGCTGGATCATTATCACAATTCGTGAGATCAATCAAACGAAAGTGATCAAGGTATCTATCTCACAATGTATTTATTTTATCTATGCACATTAAATGTTATTGAACCGCTGATGGATATTGACGAACGGTTCAATTTGTATCGATGTTGATAGACGGTTCAACATGTAACATTCATGTGATCACACAAATAATATAGATTGTTTAATAGAGTCTAAAGTGAGAGAGAGGGAGTGAGGGGAAACAGTGAGTCAAGTGACTCTCTATCTTTTATTTTTTTAAATTCCTAAGAAAAGTCAACATTTCTCAAAGATCTAAAAGTCTCTCCTATTTCTCAAACCTCTATTGGCCAGCTCAAAGATCTAAAAGTCTCTCTATTCCTCAAATCCCTGTTGGCCAGCTTAGTCATGATCGGTTTCAGTTTTCATGGAGTTAAAAACCAGGACCGAAACTCAACTAGGACCAAGCCAGTTCTTGTTTCTGGTTAAAATTTTAAACTGGTTGGAATTGAAAAAAATAATTAAAAAGCTGAAATTTTAAAGGAAATAAAAAGTATGAAACTGGAATTATCTGTTCTGAATTCGGTTCTATGCAAGCAGTTATGTCCATCGATTAATGGGACTTAAAGTCTCCTTTTTCCTCTTACAGGAAAGCCGAAGCCAGATATGCATGGCCCCAAAATCGAACATAATACTTAGAGCACAAAATCAACTAACCCAATATGAGTTAGTATCAGCACATAACTTTATAGGTATAACTTTGATTTATATTGCAAAATATTAGGAGAATAAATATTACAAAAAATGACAAGACTAATAAATTGTGTATAGTTTTGAATAGTTACATATTATGATATGTAAAGTATGGCAGTGGCTAAAAATAAAGATGTTGAGATGGATTTGTTGTACGAGAAAATTATATATCATATTTTCATAATGAAGTTATTAAAGAAAGAAAAGATTTACATAAACAAAAGTAGTGTAGACAATTATGACATGGTGAATGCGTTAAAAGAGAACAGCTTCAAAATGATTTAAAGGAAACTATAATATCGTTATCTTACTTTTTTTTGGAGTTAAACGATTAGAACTGTAAAGCTAGACAAGCTGCTTGTCATTTGAAGTGTCATGAGCGAAGTTTTGCCTTGGCTGGTTTGGTTTGGAGAGACAAGCTTAAACAAGTGTTGGTAGACATGACCGGCAGAATCAGAATTAATGGAACCACTTGAATCGGCTCTGAAATTGGGAATCCCCGGTTTGGTTATCATTCATAGTTTTTGAAAATCGATTTAGAATTGAAACCATAATTAACAGTTCCAAGCTATCAATAAGCTTTAAATTACTTTTTAAGCAGAACAGTTCCAACCATAATTAACAGAATTAATGCCTTAGCTGAACAGTAAAATGTTCTCCGTGGGCATTCTACAAAAAGAATCCGGCCACACAACTGGAACTCCCCAAAACCGATCATGGAACAGTTTCAATTCTGGTTCTAGGTTTCAAGCAGACAAGAACTGGTTTCTCTGAAACCGGACATGCTAGGTCTGAGCTCCAAACAGCTTCATTTGTATAATGTAGCCTTATAAGGAAAAGTTGAAGCTCATTTTAATTTTTCAATAAAAATTATCATTTTATTTTTTTTGTTCGGTTTCGGGGCGACCAAAACCCAAGATAAGATCCGAACCTGTCAGTAGCTCGACTCACTCCGTACGGGAGAGCAAATTTTTGTCCTCAGATAGACAACTTCTATCTATTTTGGTAAATTCGCAATCTGGAATTTAGTGATGTCAGTGGCGTGAACCGGTGAAGACGAGTCTCGAAGTCCATGTGAAGAGAGAGAGAGAGCGAGAGAGTCGCGTCCGTCGCTGGCCGAGAGACGAAGAGGGCAACTACTGTTGCGCCGGATCACGGAAGCTACCTCGCCGGAGTTTTCTGTCGCCGGACTACGGCGGGTTTGCCTTCGATTGAGTTCCATCTCTCAGAGCTAGTTTTTCTTGTTGCTTCCTGATGTAGGACTTGGTAATGGCGGCAATTTGGAGGTATCTCCAGTGCGTTTTCCGAGAATTCGTCGACGTGAAGGTTCTCGGTTTTCTTTTTGGGTTCGGCGAGAGCTCGGATTCTCGCGAGGTTGGAGGTGTCTTTCTTTTCCTGACCTGTTTTTGCTGCTCGTGAGAAGCATGTGAAGTTGTTAGTTGAGACATTTATGGATCTATAGACGAGAACTAGGGAGTTGCTTCAAACTCAGCTGGTCTATTCTATCTCCTCTGTGCTCAACGAAGGAGCGATCTACTTGACGGTTGATGTAAAGTGGCAGTAAAGAATTGCTGGAGTTAGGGTTTTTATTTGTGAGTATATTGCAACCAAACTTTACGACTTATAAAGGTGGAAGTGCGATGATTTAGAAGAGAGAAAATGGAGGACGTGTGGCTGTTCAAGGAGGGATTAAAATGGGTTCACTCCCAGAAGCATGGGTTTGCGGGGATGCAGGCATTCGTGAGTTGTTTGAGGGAAAGGTTTGTGGTTTTCGCGGACCATCACGGTCCGATATTCTGGAATCGGTGCTCGGACTTGGGGCGATTTCTGTTGTTTCTGATGGTGCAGTGGAAGGACTCTGTGGTTCGCGGAGTCGGATCTTTGCTTGGATTGGGTTCTGCGGCGTTGTTTGTTATAATTTGGAGTTGCTTCCTTAGCTTGACGTCGACTTCTTGTCTTGTGTGCGTTGTTTCAATGCTGGTAATTTCCTTCTCGTATTCTTGACCAATTTTCTTCTTATATTTTTCTTGTCTTTCTTCCATGTTTGGGCGTAGTGTTTCTTTTATCATAGACCTGTTTGCATTTATTGTGTTACTTATTTCTCCTTTCCATATTTGGTCTAGTTAGACTTGTTGTATATCCGTGATCACCGTGTGGGAGTAGGACGATGTGATCTCAGAGGGTACTTTTAAGGAAATGGCAATTTTTGGGTCATTCGTTTATTTTCTATTCAAATTGTTACTTTCTACATGCACTAGTATTACAAGGATAAGCACAGTACAGCAGTGACACTGCCGGCTTTAAGGCCATTTAAGATGGAGCTGGCATAGGCAAAATGATGTGCCTGAGTCTCTTTCCCCTAGTATTTAGGGTATTGTAAATATAGCTAGCATTATTGCTACAACTAATTCTGCAAGCCTGTAACTGGACCTGATGGGGAAAGGATCAAGGACACCATAGAGATGACACTAAATAATATTTGTTGTATTTTGAGCTACATAAAATGCTTCATGGTTTCTCGACAATGGCATGATGTTTGCTAGTTGTAGGTTCAATTAACATCTTAGTCATCATAATGAAATACACTCACCCATGCACACACAACACCATCCTCCCCCCCCTCCCCCACCCACACACGCACACACACTTATATATTATACAAATATAGATTCCTTTAGTATGCTAACTCAGTAGGTATAGATCACTTTAAAAGCTAACCTTATGGGGTCTACATGTTTTGTCAACCATTTGAAGGTTATTCTTATTCTTAGTTTGTATTTGCATGTTGTTAGAGGTCCAGATCTTGTTGCACCTACATTAGGTGTGACTAGATACTTGATTGCACATAAAATTGGATTCTTATTTTGGTTTGAGAATGCCTTCATGACAAATCACATTGCATATATGAAGTGACATGTTCCAAATGGATCTACGACTCTATGCAAGATATAGTCAACCTGCTTCGAGTGAGAATGGCTTATAACATAAGTGAGGAATTAGTCCTAAACTTGGAAGCGTGAAATCTTGTTGATTCTTGTAGGATGTGTATCATTACCTGGACATGGCAAGTTTTTAGACCTCAAATCTAGTATTTTTGGTCCTTCTCATGTTGTGTCTTGTCCCTTAAATTAGAGTTGTACGTAGGACTGGTGATTTTGGCCTGACATGACAACCTGAACACGACCCAGATAGAGCAAAGTATTGCTTATTGAGAGCTTTGGCGCTATCAAATGTTATCAATGCAAAGCTTGCTAGGGAGAGGGCCCTGACTAGTAAGCCCTATCTTTGGGGTTTTGCTTTAGGGAGTATGTGACACAGTTTCACCTCTTGGGTGTTGCTACCTTGGGTAACAGATAAAGCAAAAGGTTTAGAATTTTGGTACCTGAGCAGAAAAAGTGTTCATTCAAGGGTCAAACAAAAATGTTGGAATTTGCACCAGAAAAAAGGGTATTCAATTTCTTATCCAGAAAGTGCAAATTTGCTTAGCTAGGACAGCTGTGACTCCTTGTACATTGTATGCTATCTTTCTCATCAGTTACATTTTGAAGCTTGTAATCCTTTTGTATCATCTGAATCCATCACGCCAGCACCATGTACTGTGTCCAGTGCTTTTGACAATTAGGGGAAATTCATATCATATTATTTTTCTCTAAAGAGGGTGAATTTCCAGTAGTTCTTTCTCCTCACCTTTATTTGAGGTAACACAATTTGATCTTGCAGGGAGCTGCTGGTGCAACAGTTCGGTACTTGGGTTATACCCCAGGACTTTTTATTGTTGGATTGTTTGGGGTTCTGATGCTTTCTATATATGGCAACTTGTGGATAACGGGCATGCTATCTATAGTTGCAGGTATTATCTCCTTTAAATACATGCTTACCTTTGCACATTTGATCTATTCCCCACATATTTCTATTCATTCTGGTGTTCTTTGTAAGATAATGTAAGATGACTATGCCCTCCTACTAACAAGAGAATCTTGTAGTTGGCCGTTTGTTAATGAGACTTGGTGCAAAGTTTTCCCTTTTGAGCTAAGTAATTACCTTTTATCTCTTGTAATACTCCTTTCTTTTGATTGTTTTCCTTAAAGAATTTAATGATACTTCTGAAGGAGCAGGCATCAGGAGCAGAACTAAAAATAAATGGTCACAAGCATAACCTTGCTTTCCCCCCTCTTCCAGATCCATCACAAGGGAAATTAAAACCAGAATTTGCTTTACAAAGAAAGAAGCATCTATGAAGTTCAGGCAAATAGATTACCTTTCTGTGGTATGATTATATCACATGGATTTCAAATGGACTAGATGCATGGCGAAATAGTTTACTTACTTTCATACCAATCAACGAATGAAATAAGCAATTTTCTGTTTTAATTGTTTGGAACTTCGGTATGGGAAAAGGCTTAGTTGTTGTTGTTGTTGTAATTGTTTGGAACTTCACCTAGGTCAGGGTTTGGTCTTCCATAACCATTACAATCCTAGAGGAGGAGGGTTGCATTAGGTAGTCTATAGCTAATGTAAAACATTATAGGACTCTTAACATGGATTCACTTTTAATGATCTTGCGGGACTTGTCCAACTGCACTAATAGGTGCAGAAGGATCATAGGCCTCTAACTTGTATTCTGACACTTTTCATGATCTTACTAGACTTGTCTGAATTCAGTGGCAGGTGCACAAGGGCCCTTGTATCCTGGTCTGACTATCACAAAACATGAAGAATTCATCAAGCATGAACAAAGAGAGTAAGGAGTTAGTCTTTTTATATAGGCATCTGGATGTGGTTTAAGATATGGAATTGTCATCTGTTTATAGGGATGGATATGGAGTACGGAAAGCTAGTCTAAGAAATAAAACGTGGATTGGCATGTAGAGAATTGATTGTTAGCTGGTAACTCATGAAGGGGCTTCATTTTATGAATAAGACAAAGATTCAAAGATTCTCATCTTATTACTGTAGGAGGGAAAGTGAGTCGGAAAAAGACTAGAAGATTTAAAAGACAGGGTTCAAAACTTCATACTATGTCATCAAAGAAAAAAAACTTCATACTGTGATACACAAGATGGGATGAAACTTGAAATGGAGATGACGGTCTTATATGTAATGACTTGAAAGAGTGTGTACATTAAGGGGAAATGGAGATCAAGGTGAACTTGAACGTCTGGGCATACTATACCATATTCATTAGTCATAAAATGTAACAGTATGCACTAAGGCTCTGTTTGAGATGCAGGCGCATGACATGATGTTTTTAACCTTAAATGGCTATGCTCAAGAGAAACTGTTTGCAGTGGAGTTTTTCAACGAACAGGTGCATGGGGACAGTTTTAGGCTTTGAAATGTAAAATGGTTCACAATGCCAGATTTCAAGGCCTCCCATATAGAGGATGTTGTTTTCAACAGTGTATCGTATCGCTGGGCTCCACGATATGGGCGTATCGTATCGTATCGCCCATATCATACTTTAATATTAAAAAATACAAAATTTATTTAAAAATTCAAGAAAAATTAGTAAAAATCTGAAAAAAATCAAGAAAATCTGAAAAAATCTGGTAATTGCTTTAAATTCATATAATACAAAGTTTAGTACAGATTGAGCATTCAACATTGAACAATTGCATCCAAATTTACATATTTTAAAGCAAAAAATGAAATACATTTACATTTTACATATTGTAAATTTGTATCAGCTTATCAGGATCATTAACTAAATAATCTTCATCTTCTCCTTGATGAAGATTCAAAGTTTTTCATCACCTTCTGCTTCAAAATCAAAATCTTCATCTCCTTCGTGATGCTGTTGCACTCCTTTCAAATTAATCCATGCAATGTTTTCTTCGATTATGAGTGCATTTTCTTCGTTATCTTCCATAATCCACTCATCTAATATATCAAAATTAACAAACTCATATCTTTGTACATGTAGTTGTCATATTTGCTAATTTTCATATGTGAGCAAAACGATGAGCTCCATTTCTTTGATTATTGAGTTGAGTCTACGACACCTCAGTGATGTGATATTGTTACTTGATGATATCCCCTTTTTCTCTTACTGGATACTAGCTTTTTAACTAATGCTTGAACTCCATTTCTCACTTCACAGACTGAGTTAAGCCTTACACACGTTGATCATGTTCAACTCAATGGAAGTGATGAACCCTAAAATAGTGAAGTTGTGAAATGCCCACTCAATGAACCGAGACAACCAAATTGTTTTTCATTGTTTGTGATTTCATGAAATTAGAAACTGGTAGCAGAAATATACCTAAAAGTTGGCAACATAAAGGGAATGATTTTGTCACAATTTTTATTTGTTCATAAATTATTCTTATTCAATAAATGAAATTATAAACCCAAATTTACATGTTACATACACAACTTGCAATCCCAAACTAGCATATTGGAGAATGCCTTGGAGAGAAGTGAAGAGAGGCTAGAAACCTGCAAAAAAAAAATTGGAATTTTTTTTTTGGGCGTATTGTACGATACGGTGATAGCCGACCCCGTCTAGTATGGGAAAAGGCTTAGTTGTTGTTGTTGTATCGTACGATACGGTGTGATAACCTGTATCGTTGGTTTTCAAAACAAGGATATGTGCACCATTTAGGCAATTGGGGACAAATTGATAAGAGTAAAGCCTTTGAAAACCAAGATGAAACCCAAACATATGCTGTTTTAATAATTATGGATGCACATCTCAAAACCTGGATCTATGAACATATGTTCAAATGAAGTATTGAAATTTAGTTTATAAGTGTACAACATAACATTGTAAATATTTAGTGGAATGGCATTCAAGAAACGGAAATTTCTTGGTATCCAGATTATTATTATAATCCCTCTACTTGGATTGGTATTTGTTTTATTTTGTAGTATAAAGCTTGGAAAAGGGATGGTCATTTATTCTTTGTTTATCATGCCTCTGCTTCTATTATTCTTCATTTATCATGGCCCTGCTTCTATCTTCAGTGCGTTTGATTAATCATTTTTGTTTCCCAGTTTAAGACTCTAGTCTGTTGCACCTCTTCTGGCTTCTATTGGTTGAACGTGACTGATGGTTTAAACATCAAGAGTGTCTTCGTATGGAAGGGATATAATTTGGAAGATGTGGAAATGTTTTGTCTAACTTGATACATAATTTCCCTCTTTTGCTTTTGCCCCCTTAAACAACACGAGTGCTCTGTTAATGCCACCTCAAAGAGGTCATTTGTTGTAGTAGAGAGTATTTGATTGGATTCAATTACGAATGGCATTTTTATAGCCTTAAAAGTTGCAGATGTTAACATGCTAATTGAATAATATGTGCTTGTCTTCGGATGTGATAGACACTCGTGCCTTTAAAAGGGATATCTCCCAATCTGTTGAGGTAAGGTGCCAAATGGAGAATTGCCCAACTGAACTAGGGATCACATGGCTAAAATTCTGTTTATACAAGATGTCAATGCGAAACATATGTAAACAAAATCTATAAGCTGGAGAATCTGAGTTTGGTGTTTTCAAGCATATACTTTTACATGCAAGGAGTCATAACGAGATAATGTAGCCTATTTGTTCTCCTTGAATCATGCACAGTTATTTGTAGTTGTTTTTTTGCAATTGCTTCATCCATTTGAAGGATTTTGGTTGACTTGTGTAGGCTACTTGTTCTCCCTCAATCATGCACGGTTGGTGGTCTTCATGTCAACTGCATATGCCATCTACTGTGTCAAAGTTCGTGTTGGGTTACTTGGAGTTTTCCTTTCGCTGAACCTAGCCTTTTTATCTAATGACCTATTGAACTTTGTGCTTCAAGAATATGAATCTGCAGCTGAAGCTTCAACTTTGGAGGACAATGAAGCTTGTCCACATGCAGAAGAATTTAGCTATGATTCTGAATATTGTGCTCAGAGTGATGAAACTGAGAAATTCTCATCTTGCAAAGCATCTTGCAGAATGTCTACAGTCTCACAACCTGTGGAAATACAGAAAGAGGCTTCTGCTAGCAAAGTTATTAAAACAGATACAAGTTCATTGGGTGAGATAAAGCGAATATTAGATAGCAAAAATCACTATGAAGCTCTAGGATTGCCCAGGAGCTGTAATATAGATTTGACATTGTTGCGAAAGGAATACCGGAAAAAGGTACGGTTAGAACATCATCCTTGTTTTGTACCGATGCTTTCTACCTTTTCTCAACTTCCGTCTTGGTGGTGTGTTTATGAGAGCTTCAATTTTCTAGGCTGTGCTTGTTCACCCCGATAAAAATATGGGAATCCCTTTGGCAAGTGAGTCGTTTAAGAAGCTTCAGTCTGCATACGAGGTTTGTGCCTCTGTTCAGAAGATTCGCCATACTTTTATTATAGCTTTGTTTGAATTTTCATAAGATAGTAGTGCTTTGTTGGGATTTGTTTTCCTCAAATTTTTACAATGTTGTCTCCTCTTGAAACTATTTTCCATCAGGTACTTTCAGACACGATGAAGAGGAAAAACTATGATGACCAATTAAGAAAGGAGGAATCTAGAGAATCTAGCATTCCTCAGCGGAGTAGCCATGGCAGCTTTCAACCGGTAATGTGTTCATTATCATATTCTATGATTTGTTCTCCAGTTCATGTAGAAAGATTAGTCTTTTCTCTAAAAAACTCACTCTACTGGTATTGGTCTGAAGCTTCATGACTTGCCTCGATAGATACATTAACAATGAGAAATTTCAGTTTCCATGTTTAACTTAGCAAGAGATTCATTTTTACTGCATTCAGCTGAACCATTAGAGAAAAGACCGAAGAATAAACTTGAGCTTACTATGTAGTCATTTGTCCTTAAGTTGGAATAAGCTTCATGATTTTTCCGTTCATTCTTGCACCCATATGATTGGGATCATTGGTATTCATTAACTGTAACATCATGGACTACCATATGCTCCAAAATAAATGTGCCTTGCGTCTTTTAGGCTGGGGTTGACTACCTATCCGAGGAATCAAGAAGAATACATTGTACAAAATGTGGGAACTTTCATATTTGGGTGTGCACAAGTCGGCCCAAGTCAAAGTCCAGGTGGTGTCAGGTTCGTTTTCTAGATTGTCTAACTTTTGAAAGTTGTATTTTCTAATCCAGTCTGTGGTGTTCATTGAAATCTTTTGCTGTTATCAGGATTGTCGACAGCATCACCAAGCCAGAGATGGAGATGGTTGGGTTGAGATTGGTGGTACACCAGCCGAATTGTTTCCGAAGGTATTGGCTGATCCTCGGGTCATGTTCATAATTTACCTATTCATTTTGTACAGTTTGGATGCATTTATACTTGGGCTGGTCGAAATTTAGCATAATGCCTGTGTACAAGATCATTGAACTGAAACCTACTGAGAAAACAAATGTGGTTTTCAAAGAAGTAAGAGATGAAATCCAGGTTCGACATAGTCCAAATGGGATGAAGGATAGAGGAGGGCCTATAGGGGACATTAGGAAGTGACAAAGGCTCCCCGCACGTTATTGTTTTCGTTCCTTTTTCTTTTGATATGGAAATCTGAGGGATTGGATGTGGCACTCTACTGCAGTGTCCCGTAGTTTGATAGCAGACTAGGAGCCTGTACTAGAAACTGCATTGCTATAACTATCAACGTAATTTGTTGCTAGATTCACGTGTTGAGTACAGTCCAGGAATATATATAAATACCTTCTGTTCATTTTTGGAGTTCTGCATAGAAAACAAAAGCCGGTTTAGCCTTTGAAAATTATCTATTAGCAATCGACGAATTGTTTAACTTTCATAGATTGCATTACTCATCAGTGGAGACAGTAATGGACAGTTTGTTGTTTTAGGACTTCCATAAAAGGAAGCCTTAATACACCGTGATACGTGTAAGAAATTTAACATTATTTTATTTTTCCTTAGTGTGGATAGGTAATCGTATTTAGATATATAAGAAGCTTTCATTCTATTAATGACATGCATAAACTCCCTTCAGAAACGCACTGGGCCATTAAGTGCTGACAGCGATGTATGAATATGACATTATTGTAGTTTCTTGCATCTCAGGTAGATATTCCTCGAGCCTATGTATGTGCTGAAAGCAAGATCTTTGATGTTTCAGAATGGGCTATTTGTCAGGTAATGCACATAGACCAATTTATTGCTAGCTATTCTCTTAACAGTAAAACGGATCGTGAAGTCAAAGCCTAGTAACATGGTTTGCTTAAGTTCATATTCTCGTGTCCTGTTTCTTTTTCTTGAAAATCAGCCTGCGTGAATCGTATAAGAAAACATGTATTATGCATCTATGTTATTTGGTAATTTCAATTGCGCTAACGTGGTCGGAACAATCAATGTGATTCGTACGCACATATTTTTGACTTATTCCATTGCTTTGACGTAATTAAATGGTGTGTGAAAAATCACAGCTGCTACTCTATCTCTTCATATAATTTTAAATATCAATGCTCATACCAGTCTGAAAAGTTTCATGCAGTGGAATTGACATCGATTTGCGGCAATTATTTGTCTGAGCAGGGAATGGCTTGCAAACCTAATACTCACAGGCCAACATTCCATGTAAATATGGTCGGATTAGAGAAGAAGGTTCAGAGGTCAAAATCTGATTGCCGGTTCTCGTGGGATTTGGATGCCGAGATGACCGATGAAAAAGGGGAGGAGGAGTTCGACGTGTGGCTTCAGCAAGCATTGGCTGCAGGTCTCTTTTCCGATCTCACTGAAACATCGTCGAGGAGCCGAAGGTCATGGGGTTCTTTCTTGATCAACCAAAAGAAGTTCAAGAAACAATGGCGGGGTGGCTTGTAAATTGCAAGCTGGAAATGAGAAACAACCATGGAGAGAAAATCTCATCCTCCCTTGCTTCATCAGAAAATAAAAAGGTGGTGACGCGAACAGAAAAGTTCTCAAAATTCATTAATCTCCTGAAGTGGAATGAAGAAAAAAAGATGAAAAATGGAGGTCAGTAAAGGGGAAGGGAACAGGGGAAGGTATGCTTCGGGCTCCTGTTCTGGTTGTAAATACATCCATGGGTCTAATTTTCGCTAAGAACTGTACATGATGTGTTGTAATGAGAAGATTTTTGCTCCCTTTTGATTCTTTTAGCCATTATTCAAACAGAAAGAAAAGCTTCGACACTATGTGCTTTAACTTTATTGCAGGCAGTCAATTTTCATGGCTTTCTTGCTTGATGAACATTTCCATTTTAGTTTATCAAAAGCAAGATCGGAACATGGTGCTTGTTTTCTAATCTAAACACTGAAATTCCTCTTCTCTAAGATGTTACAGAATAGTGTATAATAAAAACAGATGTAGTTGCACAGTGAACGTTATCTCAACTGCAAGGCGTTCTAGCGCCGTTGGTGGGGAGTTCAACTCCAGAGGGTGCATGTGTAGGTGTGTGTGCACGCGTTAGGCTTCGGTCTCCTCTTGTAAACAAAAAAAGGAAAAACAGATGTTGACTTTAAGTGGGGAAGAATATGGTTTTGGATGGTTACAACCCATTATGGTCAGCCATTATGAGAGGTCAGGAGTTCGGTATCTGGGTTAGCATCTGATGGGCTCGGCATACTATAGTGTTCCTAGAAATAGAAGAAAAGAATTTAATTATGCAGTCCCATGACCTGTCAGATCACCAACCTAGCGATTTAAAGTTGGTGATGGATGGGTCACGTTTTCGGAATCAACTCTACTGTAGTTAAATTTGGTGCCATAGCGTGAGGCGTCTCCTTTTGTGCTTCGAATCACAGTGGAACGATGAGAACGAAGCAAGAACGGGTGGTGATTGCGATGAAGTCGATCTTCACCAAGTCGAGCTGTCTGATTACACCAAAACACAATGGAAATCATAACAGCAATAGCCTCTCTCTAATCAGACGTGAGTACATCAATATCGTCCCTCCGAGTGGAGCGAGTAGCTTAGCCAAAGCACCCTCTTGCATGAGGGAAGGGATTGGCTAACGCTGCTCAACTCTCCCTTGTCACCAACTGGTCCTCAAGGTCCGGTGTGGAGAAGACTATGAGACTGAGAGAGCGTGGGGAGGAAAATATCAAAAAGAAAACTGGCGGGCTCTCTCTTTATAGAGAGGAAGGTTCGTGTACAACAGGTGCATCAAGAGAAGTGTGTGAGTCATCTCGACATGAACAGCCGAATGTCCAGGTCCAGATGAACTGAGTAGGATGCGTGGAGCTAAATAGGCTGTGCTCACCAGGTACAGGAAAACGGAGCTCAAGACCCATCCATGCCATGGCTGAGTGGCCCTGCGCAGAGGTACTAGGTCGGTCAGTTTCTGTAACAAGAACGCACTTAAGACTCTGGTGAGTGCATGCATGTGCGTGTCTCTGTTAGGCTTCGGCCTCCCTTTGTAACTAAAAAAAGAAGTTCGGTGTTTGTTGCTTATGGGGGAGATGCCAATACCTGATGTCTACATCCCGATTTTGTACCTTTTCCATAAGTTTTATCAGAACTGGATGGCATTAATATGAACGGAGGAGCCCAATTGCCTAATGGAAAGAAGCAAAAGGGGTTGGTGTGGGGTCCCTCACACGACGATGGTGAGGTGGTTGTGCTGTATAACGATGTTAAGGAGAACCTATTTTCTTTCAATGAATTTAAACCAAAACCAAGCCTGCATATTAGATGGATTTTTTCTCAGAATATGCTTGAACGGATGTTTGGCCTATTTTTAAGCTTGGCCTCTTCTCCACACAAGCATGGAATGAAACCGACACGAATATGACCTAAAACACGAAATTTGCCACCCCTAGTTGCAGTTCCCCACCATTCACATGGTTTGGTTGTTCCTTCCCTGGTAGGAAAGGCCTGCACCTCTTTACCAGATCAAATTTTCCCATGAAAATGCACTGAAACAAAGACGCTTTTCGACTTGTGAGGAGAAGGCAAAACCAAAATCATCAATGAATATCATCATCATATTGAATCGTGGAATAGGGAAATCGAGATGTCGGTCCTCGTATTATCACATTTTGGTAAATGAAAATCTAGATAAAGAATATGATAAACTGGAAAACTGAAAACCAGGAACGAAGCTCACTTGGTAGAACTTTTCCGAGCAAATACAGCGTAGAAAGCAGCCCCCACCAAGAAAATGACGCCGACGGCACCGAGGGCGACGCCGGCGACTAGAAGGAACTTCGCCGTCCGGGCAGCTCCAGCATCCCTCCTCCTGACCGGAAAAAAGGGAACCAACGAGGCGTTCCCGGTAGGCGGCCCGAGCCCCGAGCCGGTATCGAGGCCTTCCGGCAGTGGGACGTGGGAGGAGTTTGTGAAAAACGTGACTGTCGCGGGAGAGACGACCGGCACCGATCTCTGGTACGGCAGTCCATGCATCGACGGACGGATTTCCCTCGCTTCCGGCACCGACGATAGCCTGAGAAGCAGGAAGACGAGAATGAGGGCCCGAGACCGTGCCATCATTCTGCAGATTGCTAATTCGCTTGCTTCGGATTTTGTTGCGTCGATTTTGTCTTCTAATGCTTAGAGAAATAGTGTCCTCTGGTTGTACTTATCTTTTACACTAAAAAACTGACGGACAAAGATTTGCTGAGATTCTCTTAATGCAATTCGCTTCTGACAACAGCAAACAGAAATTCTTTCTTCTGAGTTTCTTTCTTCTTGTTTCTGGGATTTCTCCTTCTATGCCGCCATTTCCACGTACTGATGTTGTTCATTGATAGAGGATTTCCGATTCTTTGGTGAAAAATTGAGAACTCAATCAGATCTCAGCAGAGATTCTGAAGGAACTTCCATTAAGAAAGGAGCGAAAGCCAATGTTCTTCCTTTCACGTGCTTCTTCCGTGTAGATACACGAACTGCAACGAAACTTTGTTTTTTCTTCTTATTCGTCCTTCACCTTCTGAGATTCTATCACATCGCCTCCATTTTCGCTCGATGCATTGCAATTCTAGCGGCCCATTCGACTCTCTGAAACTCTTCACCCAAGACGATCAGCTTCTAATCTATCTGAAATTCTTAAATTGTCCGTGTAAACCCCTGCAGACAGGCTCTTCCTGTATCTGATCAAAGCATGGAAACGGAAATTCTCCCCTAAATGCGACAATATTCCACAGTGTCACCGGTTAAAAGGAAGAACAGAAACAAAAGCAAAAGAAATCCGTTTTCTTCCCTCACATCGACTTCTTTGAACTTCCTCTTATTGGATCCTCAGTTTTCCGAAGAAATTATTTCCAGAGACACGAAATCCCCAGCCAACTCTTTCTTTCCCTCAAGCTCTAACCTCTCACTACCGTCATTTTCCTATATCCGGCTGAAAAACTCCCATTTTCCCGCCCACTCCCAGATTTCCTTAAACACAAGAAACTCTTCTTCTCGACTGAAAACTGACAGTAAATCGGATTGCTTCCTTTCCGCGAGCGAAGTGGAAATTGATTTCCCGGAATTAGCGCCGTGAAGGGAATTTCGAGGGATCTGAACTCTCCGCCCTTCACGCTTTGCAAAGCGATTGGCTTTTGAGAAAAGAGCTTCGCCTTTTGGTTAGCATGCACACAAGCAACACATAGTCCGAGTTTCTAGTCGTTTAAAACGAAAAAATAACGGCTCGTTAAAATTACTTAAATTAAACTGTTGTTTTTAAATTAGAAGAACCAATTTATCGTCCTTCTTTTTCATTACCAAGATAGGGTTAAGCATGACAATGGGGATAGGATGGGTAGGTTTTCACTGGAACCAGCCCCGCATAGGAACCCCTTATTTATTTAGACTCATGGGTCTTGGTATAACCCGGTCCATTCCAGTTCAACCTATAAGAAGTATTTTTTTTAAAATCAATTAAAATCATATATTTTATATAAAACATAAAATTCACTGTATCATATTTATATGCATAATGTCTTTCAATGCATAAACAACTTCATTATTTGAAAAAATTTAAATATGTTACCCCAACTGTATCATTTACCCCAACTGTATCATGCATAGTCTATGTGAGAATATTACCTAATCATTAAGTACCACTGTCTTATATATATATATATATATATATATATATATATATATATATATATATATATATATATAGAGAGAGAGAGAGAGAGAGAGAGAGAGAAATTAATTTTCTTAAAGAAAGGTTAAGATTTTTAAATTAAAAGAAAATATATTAAAAAGTACAAATACACTTTTGTTTTCTAATTTAATTGGGTTATTCGCAATCAAAAAGTTGATATTTTTAGGTATGTTTAGGCATGGATTCACGTGCATATGGTCTCTCTCTATATATATATATAATTGATTAATTTAATGTTACCTAATATAAAAGTCCTACTGCGCCTATATATTTTAGGCAAACCATCAGCTTTACTCGCCCATGTATATTGACATACTTGTTGTTCCAAATTTGGCTAAACACCTTTGGATTAAGTTTTTCTTTTTAATAACTACTGACCTTTTATGGAGTGCTCAGGTAACTTCCCAATAAGTTTCTTGGGTTCAGTTTTATGCATGATGTCCAACAGGAATACATTTTCCCTAAACAAAGGAAAATCAAATGTTGTTAGGCAGCCACATGAATAATTCAAATTCTCTCCATATATAATATGAAAAGTGATAAATGCATAATGACTTTGATGAATAATTTTACAAAAATATTTTCACCATTTGATATGTAAATATTTGCACTAAAAGTACCATTATACTTTGCATTCAGTTATACATTATAGTGCATTGAATGCAAAGTAATATCATATAATTTAAACATTATCTAGCTAATATATATATATAGAAAGAGAGAGAGAGAGAGAGAGAGAGAGAGAGAGAGAGAGAGAGAGACTGAGAGATATGAGACACTATCTCGTACCAAGTGAGTTGTGCCATTGCATGAGCAACACAAATTGAGTTGTCCATCAGCATCAATATAGAATGCATGAGTGCATTAAATGCTGCTTTGATCATCAGCAACTATGAACAATGATGATCAAATAATGTCTAACATGGGAGCCTGTTTAACTGCTCCCATTCTTGAAGGCATGAGACATGAGACTGTGGTCACCATGACTGGGAAAACCTATTAAAAGCTCGTTCAGCTAATTAGGTGTTTGCACCAGTGCCTTTGGCGTTGGCCACTTTAGGTGCGCCTCTCACCTACTCCACTCCATGTGGCCGCACCCACCCACAGTGGGGGTAGTTTGCCTCATGTCTAGGTGCCCCCGCACCCACTCCAATCCATGTGGCCGCACCCACCCACAGTGGGGGTAGTTTGCCTCATGTCTAGGTGCCCCCGCACCCACTCCAATCCATGTGGGAACTTACCCACGGTGGGGTTAGTTGACACATTGTCTTAATATGTACAAACACTGTGCACCAACGTTCTCTGTCTCCCAATAATGTGTTTCCCTGTCATATTTAGCAATGCCAATGTGACCGTTGTGGCTAGGGGTGATCGGCAGTGGCACTATTCATAGGTGAGGCGTCTCACACTAAATCCAAGAACAACAAAAAGGAATCAATCTGAACTTCTGAACTTTTCGAGAAGTTATGTAGACTTCCTCACCTGAATTTCATCCAATTGAACTTCGCTTCACCCACAAAAATTTCTACATCCGTTGCTGAAGGTCACCTTGTAGTAAATTCCATCAACCCATGCGACTGCCGTAGGCAACTTCTACAAGCCTAATATTCCAAGTCTTACCCTGATGTTAAGACCAACAACCCATATTGAGATTTTTCTGTGCATGAAAAGAGAAAGAACGTGACATATATATACATACATACACATACATATATATATACATATATATATGTATGTATGTATATATATGTATATATATACACGTGTGTGGAGAGAGAGAGAGAGAGGGAGGAACACCTCTTGTGGGTATACATTCTCACCACCACTCTTGTGGAGAGAGAGAAAGAACGTGATACATATATATATACATATATACATATATATATATATATATATATATATATATATATATATACATATATATATATATATATATATAGAGAGAGAGAGAGAGAGAGAGAGAGAGATGGAGGTCATATATATATATATATATATATATATAGAGAGAGAGAGAGAGAGAGAGATGGAGGTCCATAGCTTCTCTTGCCTCTTCAAAGCTCTGCATGTAAATTTGATCATATCAGCCTTTCATGGTTTTCATGTCCACCAAACAAGCCAAAAGTAGAACCCTTGCCGGAAGATGCGACTCAGTTTTACGCTGGCTGCCGACCACCTAATGCAACCCTACTCCTTTCTCATTTGGGCTTGGGTTTCGCCCTGGAAATCAAACTTACTTCATACTCAAACTTCTTGGCGAACTCGAAACTCGATCGGCCAAGCTTGGGTTTCCCCGTCTTCGGAATTCTCCAAGCCATAAAGATTTACTTTAGCTCAATAGGCAGAAGAGCCAATTTGCACAATCCAGGCGAGTCATGGAAAACTTGGTTGACTCTATGAGCCAGCTAAATGACTATGCTAAGTAAGCTCGTTTAGTGGGGTGAGTTTAGTTCAAACTGGGTTTTAGCAAGTGAGACTCATGACTCAGTTGAGTCCATTCAAGGACTTGACGATGTTCACGAACTATTTACTGTCATGGTTTTGCTGGGTCGAGTAAGGAAACTATTTTGAAAATTAAACAGATTCAAATCGGCCATATCAATTTGCCTGCTAGACTCCAAATGAAACTAGTCCTTAGCCATGTTTACCTATCGGTTTATCCTATATCAAATGTGACTCTGTTTAGTTGTTCAGAATCGAAAATCACATCCAAATTTCAATCGAATCGATATTTCAAATTTGGTTCAAATATATCCAATGTTCAGGATTTGGTTTTAGGTCTTCATATTCATAAATTATGATTGATTAGTACCCAATTAGTTGTATTTTGTAGTCGGGTCCAATTCAATCCGATTCATTTACATCCCTACAAGGGCTCCCAGCCTCTGCGTACCTGGTTCTGGCTTTCCCTGGACCCATTTAAACCACTGGTATGCTATTTTTTTCCAAATTAGAAAATTTGAAAAAAAAAGACTACAGAAGGCAAAAGGAAGGAGTTGGTTCTTACCCATCTATAATTGAGGGGAGCAACAATTCCTCCTACCATTGTGATGGCCAACATCCATTCCATGTAAAGGTCACTGCACACACATACACGCGTGTGCACGCATGCACACACACAAATAAGAGCATGAGAACTAGACACACAAAAAGAGATTAATACTTGATTGGTTTATATTCTATCATAATATCATTAATTTTTTCACTAATTTTAGAATGTATTGGTGAGTGAGTGATGAGTGAGTCTGTGTGCTTTTGTGTGTGTGTGTGTGTGTGTGTGTGTGTGTGTGTGTGTGTGTGTGAGAGAGAGAGAGAGAGAGAGAGAGAGAGAGAGAGAGAGAGAGAGAGAGAGAGAGAGAGAGAGAGAGAGAGAGAGAGAGAGAGGTGTCCACTTTTGTAAACGTGCATGGTCAAGCTCTGGAATCCAGACTTACATAATTCGAGCATTCAAAAGAGCCTGGAGTGGGCTTAACAATGCCAGGCTATTCAGGGTCCGGACCCATCTAGTGTGACATCTCAATCGGCTCAATTATGGATCAAACAGTTACAATTACGAAGATGTTCATAGTTACTTAAGTCGGAAACGAATGTTTCTAGCATTAAACATGGGCTGGACCCAGCAGTGAAACCCACAGGCCAATTGAATCTCTAATCCAAATGGATCTAATCATCTGGATCCAAGACCTACATCGACGCATAAAATCAGGTCCTGGTAACAATTCTGGGGTCCAATCCTGGTTCAAAAGGCTTGAGAAGATAGAACTTCAAGCTCCATCCAGTTACTCTAATTTAAAGAGTAATCTAATTTCAAATTGCTTAGAATAGTGCTTGGATGGGGTCGGATTAGGTCCGATCTGAAAAAGACATCTATCCAAATTTGATCCATTATTTGCCTTTCACATACCTATTATATGACTCGGGTTTTCAGTTTTAGAACCACACCTGGTTACCCTGAACCAGTTTGCTCCAGATTTGGAAGAGCAGAATCCGACCCGTCAAGTGAGACCCGGTCTAAATAAAAGAATAACGAATGATGAAGCTTCCAAAGGAAATTAGTTCCTTTTTCTTTCCCTAAGGGAGTGTTTGTTTACAAGGCCGAGACTGCCCGGATCAGTTTTCAATCTCCACGCAACGGAGGCTAAGTGACTCGTGATGGCAAGAAGGAACTCTTTCTTCTTCAGCCGATTACTCCAACGCGCAGGAAGAACAGATGTTAGCTGTTGTCTACGCTCAAAGAGAAGTTCACAATCCTAACATGGTTCTTCTCTACCTTGCGGAAGGTTTCCTTGGTTCTCCCATGGTCCACGCACACACACCCTCACATGTCGAAGTGCTCCCGAAGAAGATCTGAGGAATAGAGAACACAGCTAAGCTTTATTTCACAATGAAATGTTACAAGACCGGACTGGACTGCAACTCGGACACTCTTGCTAAGCTCTCTCTCTCTCTCCAAGATCCGATCTCTCTCAAATACCCAGCCACACGGGTATTTATAGACCCGAGTTGTGAGTCTTGGCTCACTCTAGGAAATGTGCAAAACATGAGGTCATTCTTTCCAGTTAAGTGATAAAGGGCATGCATGTCATTTGCCACAAGCATGGACAGGGCGACCCAGTCCATACCGAGCTCAGAAGAAAATGTTTCAAGCAGACCAGACCGACCTGTTCAGTGCTGCAAGAACAACGACCTCTCCTGGTCTCAGGCCCAGCTCGATCAATGCTCTGGCGATGTCAGTCACACTTTCATTGACCTGCCTGCTGGTTTTCGTCCGCTCCCCGCATATCATAACCGGAAAGTCCCTTAGGGTCGCCGAGATGTGTTCTATGCCATTGACATACATGCTGCCCCCTTTGATCATCCATCTTCCAGTCCTTCTTCAGATGTCACTCTGCTGCTCCGCTTCTTTTGTTCTCCATTTTTAGAGGGCGTCATTCGGGGAGTTGATCTGGAAATGGTAATACATACATACTAAGTGTTTGTGGCCCATAATATATGTTTGCACCATTGACGCATGCGTGCACACACACACACACACATATATATATATATAGAGAGAGAGAGAGAGAGAGAGAGACCTCTGTATGGGTTCATGCATACTATGCTTACCCGGACACAAGGGACACGAAAAGGTCATTACCGTGCAAATTCTGTGGAAATTGATTCATATAAGGACACGACATTGGAGGCAAGTTCGACCATTTCTGTGGATTTTAAGAAACTTGTAATTCTTTACAAAGGGACCATGAAGAACCGTGTTGAGGAGCAGGATTGGACCACTCACATGAGAAGATAAGAAAAGGATAAGCTAGATAGGGCATACGGGTTTTGGCGTGAAATGGATCGGATCAATCTGTACCAAGTAGATCTGGATATGGATCTTAGAGATATGTCGAGCTGGATTTGGTATGAATAAGCAGAAGTAGGATTACCTAGAAATGGACGATTCCAAATTGGCCGGACAGTTCCAACCAGAACTGAACTGGTGAGGAACCAGCTGAAACCGGGTCAAGAACCAATGACCACCCAATTTCCTTCTGGTTCCACCTTCTATGAAACCAAAACCAACCCAAAATCAAAACCGACAATTCCAAAGGGCTAGTTCCTTACATTTTTAATTGCAAAATTTTGTATACTTTTTCCCAGTTTCGGACAGTTTGGGCATCAACCTGAAAGTGGAAATGGCGTGGCCTTAGTTCGGTTCTGCTTCTTGGTTCCGAGGAAACCGGAACCACACCAGACAACAGACATGTCTAGGATTACCTACGGATTGCTCGGTTGGGGATTTCTCCAATTCTTACTTGACCCAAACCGAGACTTTAGGTGCCGATAGGCACTTCAATGGTTCTACCTGTTATGCATTCCCGTTCAGCAAAGGCGTTCGTCGATTCAAAATGAGTCAAACCGCTATTCACGAACACTCCCCATCCCTTCTTTGTTGGTGCTTTAGATTCTCCCGCCAAATGTTAGCATAATCCCTAAATTCTAGGGCTACAAGACGACATTTAGTTTGCTTAGAATAATTAAAATATTCAAATATTTTATCCATCTGTTGAACTCATTGTAAGAATTCTTTTGGGGAGATCATCCCTTTAAATGGTGGAATTTGAATTTTGGGGTAGTATTCATTTCTATCTCTGCAGTTTATTGTGTGGATTCTGGGGTAGGTTTCATGTTTTCTTCCTCGGGTTCCTGGTCATTTGAATGTGAATGTGAGCCTCTTGAGTTGGGACGGAGTGGAGTAGCAGGTGATGGACTCAACGTTCTATGGCTCTAACCAAAAATTGAAGTTGGTTCATCATTTCTTCTTATCATCTTTCCAAGACTGCAACTGGAATAATCTAAGTTGGATTGGATCCCGATCCACCCAAAAAGTTGTAGCACAGTAATGCACGATGTGTTACTGTTTGCAAAATAGGAAGAGAAGAAGAACATGGGAAGACAACCACGAAGATGGTAACTGCCATTGTCGTGCAGGCTACCATCTTCGTGATGAGCTCTATAAGAAGGTTACGATGGTTAGCAGCGTCGAGAGGAACTGAGCAAGCCACGAGAACGATGAGGAGTCGGTCATAATTCGGTAAAAAACCCTCAATTTTTCTTTTCTATTTTTTCCATTTTTAGTTACTAAATATGAGTTCGATCAAAGGGCTTTTGCTTGATTTATGCTAAACATTCGAAAACCAGCTTAATACTCAAAAATCGGTTGAAAACAAGTGTAGATTCATGATTTTTTTTCTTAAATTCAAGTTATTATTTTTCATGAATTTACCGACTAAAACGCATCGCTGGCAACTGATATTGGGTTACATTGGAAGAGGAGGAGCAGGCGGTCGGTTGGAGACCATCACCGACCTTAGTTATCATCGAAAATCGATGAAATTAACGCCGAAAAAACAAGAAAATCGGCTCCTTTTGGGCATATCTTGGTTATCGTGTCATGTCCTGGTGTCATATGTCAATGAACACTTTTGCACCAAAACAAGTCAGAAACATGTTCTGTATCAGGTTCTATGTCAAAATTGGTGAGTTTTGGGTCGGGTCTTGAAATGGATTTTAGGTTAGAAGTAGGACTCCTGCCAATAGTTGGAGGTTTTGTGTCTAACACAATGACATATGCTACCTACTGTATCGCTCAGTTTGGATCGAATATGGATCCAATATCAGTTCAGATCCAAGATAGTATAAACGGATCTAGATTAGGTTTTGAGTAATTTTAGAGTCATTTGAGATCCAATTTGGATATGGTTTATTTCATTAGATTCGTAGTTAAATAAATTTTAATATTTAAATTATTTGTATTTTTTTAAAGATTAAAATTAGAGGATTTGGTGTTAATAAGAGCGACCCAATAATTTGGAGATTGGATCTTAGTGTTCCTTTAGGTAGGGGTTATGCGTTCTTTTACAAAACCATTCTAGAAGTGATTTTCTTATTTTAGATATATTTAAATGTGCACGATTGATAAATATTTTATTGATACTTATGAAATGATGTTCGCAATTATGGGTTATTTGATATGCTTTTGAAATAGAATGTATTTACGACATTGTTTCACAAATAACATATTTTGATATGTATGTGTTGTATGAACACGGTATTTAGATATGGTATGGATATAGATTTGGATTTAGATATTTATGGATTTAGATGTGATTTGTGAATGTGATAAACTATAATTGATTTTAGAAATGTAATGAGGTGTGAATATATGAGTCGTACTTGTGTGGGGTTTCTAGAGACTTAGAGGTCCCTTGGGCGCTTCGAGTTGGGGAGAATACAAGGTGTGTTCCCGAGCACTACGACGTGAGAGTCGGCATCGTTACCATCTTAGACGGAGTTACCAATGTCACGTTAGGGAGCATCGAATGACTCTTGTGGCATTTGGGGCAGACACAATATGGGTTGTAATTATCGTAACTAATGATTTGTGTATGCATGTGTGAATGTGTGAGTATGAATTTAAGATCATGATTTACAAATGAAACTCTGATTTGTTATAAAATGATTGTGAAATTATGCATGCTTTTAATATAAATTTTGTTTAAAGATATTTAACCTTCTTAATAAGCTATGTGTAAGAGCTCACTCTATTATTTTACAGTTCGTCCTGAAGCTAGCACTTTTAAGATGCACGGAACAGAGTAATAGTTGGATAGAGTTACTCTTTTCATTTAGATGTTATGATAAGTATTAAACGATTTATAAAATTTTGTTATTCGGGGTTATTGTTTGGTGGGTCCCGCACCATTTTGGGTGTATTGTTTAGAACTTTGATATCAATATTTATTTAAGTTAGATATTTCATTGAGTTAAATTAAATTAGTATTGTATTTGGGTATTGCTCACAATCACTCCCACGCGAGAAGCAGCCACGTGGCATCGACGTGGGCCAGGTCATGGTTGCGACCCAAGCGGGTGTGACAACAACTCTAGCTTGGTCAAAAGGCATACCTCTCGAGATGTTGGGAGCTTCTTCACTGAAATTTTGGTTGGAGGTGTTTTAGTGGTTTGTCATAGTCTGGGATATAATAAGAGTTAGGAAGACTTGAGAGAGCTTATATGTTTTGAGGCAAAATGACGTGTGGTTCTGGGTTGAACCACCTCTTTATCTAGTAGCAGGCATGATCAACACGAATAGTTGAAGAGCATCTCAATGAAAACAACCAATGGTGCATTCTCATTCAGCAAAGGTGTCTATTGATTCAAAATGAGTCAAATCGCTATTCACAAACGGTTGAATTAAGGGTGATTCTTGTTCACTCGCCACAGTAATAAAAGAGAACAAAGAAATCAATCTCACCACTAATTCTAAGGTGAATTAGATAAAAGAAAACAAAATTCATTGGATAATGGATGTTGTCTTTTTTCACTCTAACAAGATTAAGCTTGGACAAAGGCTCGAAAGCTAGCCATGCAAAAAAAACTCAAAACAAAAGTTCCCGCAAAAAATATTAACTCATAATGTAGGTTCCAAGGGTGGTGAATGATCATTCTATTTTCCAAGGTATTGAGAACACAAAAGTTGATTTCCTAGATTGTTTTCATGTTTTCCATGGTGTTGGACGAATTCATACTTTAATTATGAATTAATTATAGAGTCGACAAGTTTTCAGCATTTAACGCTTGTGGTTCCTGAAGAGTGAGGATGTTTCTAAGACCTTCTGCAATGGGATTCCAATCACTTCTAGTGGAGAAATTCTCGTTAACATATTTCTCAATCAATTGGATGAATTGAGACAATTGTCTTTTCATGGACCTGGTGTGTGGCTAAGTGGGCCATGTTAAATTTGAACTGATGTCCACATCAACCTGACTCCATGTATTAACTGGATCTTGTGAATCCAAGTTATCCAACCTAGAGAATCCATATCCAACGTGTTATAACCCCTTAATATAGGTATTGTCTGGTAAAAAAATCTGAATGGAAATACTGTTCGGATCGACCTGAACCTAAATCCAAAAACATGTATGATCAAACGTGCTTGTTATTTTGGCATGTTCAAGTTTAGGGAAGAAAACCCCACACAAGTATGACCAGCAAGCTCTTTGTTCATGTCAACCCAAAAAGTTTAATGAAAAAGATAGGTTGACCCGTTTCTCGCAGAAACTCGACTGAAACACAGAATTGCTGGCAAGTTCAGATTTGCTGGAACCTAATAAGAACATTATACAAAAAAATTGTGAGAACATCAAGCCAAAGTGACACGGAAAAAGTGGGTTGTGTTAGGGTTTAGCTGTTTTAACAAGCCGCAAACAACACGAAATTTACAGGACATAAACACGAAATGACCCAAGAAAAAAGAGAACAGATAAATTTGAAATTTATGATTACCTACACGAATCATAATGTGCATACCTTATGACATCCTTCCATTATAAGTCATAAAAGTTGTAATCTACGCATGGCACAAATAGGGATGTTTGTGGCGAGGTTTGGTTTGGTTCTTAGTTCAATCCCGAACCTTAGAACCAAATCAAACCATTATAAGTCATAAAACTGAACCAAATCACACCATTCACTGGTTCCAGTTCAGGTCAGTTCCAAACCATGATTCATTTGCACTTTAACATACCATTATGACTATGTGTGTGTGTGTGCGCACATGCATGCAAGGATGCATTATCAATCACATAGTAAATAAACTTAGTGAATTACAGAATATGTTAGTTCTCATATGAATTACCACCATACAAATGTCTATCTTGACGATTATATTATAGAGTAGATTATCACATATATAGCATTGATTCGGTTCTATTTCAACAACCTTCAAACCGCGAACCAAACCACTGTCGTCTGTCGTTCTTTTGATCCAAGTGTGGAGTCAACACCAATGAGTTATAACTTGATCTTGCATATTAACACAAACTGTATGAAAATAAGTTTTGAATCGATTGTGAAACTAATCGATGCCTCAGGTTCAGTGTCGAAATCGTCGATGAATCGAATGCTAAATTGAAGACTTTCTTTGAAAAGCTTTTCTCTTTGAGACCAAAGCTAATGTATTTCTGATTATTTGACAGTTCTATTCTGGTTGTTGAACAGTTGAAATATATCTTTAATAAATCTGACTATTGGTTTAATTAAACTGAATTTGAGAAAAAGAGGCAAACTGGAGTTAGGCCAGACGTCAAGTATCGAATTCTTAACTTTCCAACTTTGAGATGTCCGTGAGTAGAGCGGCAATTTTTGAATTAACCTTACAACCCAACCCGAATCCTTTTGAAAAAGCCATGTTTGGGTTGGGTTAGGCACCTTATGTCGGGTCCCCGTCATGCCAAAGCGACTCATAAAAGATTGGGTTTGGTCTCCGGTGCCCGAACCTAGCATAATAAATATAATGGTATTTATATATTTAAATATATATAGTCTGAACTAGTTGAGTCGACTGGTCCTGACTTGGGTCATGTTCAGGTCTTGAATATGGAAAAGTTGAGCCCCGTCTCGGTCAACCTGATTTTGACCCGACCCGATTCCTAAGGCTTGACTGGTCACGTTGCTATAAGACCCACCGCAATTGACCCTTATAAAGACGGACTTAAAAACATTCTCCCTCCTTTGAGGGTCACACCGCGCCTATGTGAGAGGAGGAGAAAGGGTTAGTCCCTCTGAGACAGCTTTTAATCTTTCAGTAGTAGTTGCATGGAGAGTAGGGTTTGCAAATAAGCCGAACTGCTTATGGTTTGGTTCGGTTCTCTTCATGTTCAGTTAATGATTTGAATGAGCTGAATATGTTAGAGAGAGAGAGAGAGAGAGCTCGAGTCTCGGTATGCTAGAATACTTAGATAATAGCATATTCAAACAAATATTAAACATTCGTACATTCATTTTGAGTTGATGGAAGGTTGAAATTTGAATTAAAAAGGGAAAAGGTGTAGATATAAATGAAGTACACGTGCAAAACATATGCATATATCTTTTGGTTTTTAATTCAAATTTCACTCATGGATCATAGAAGATGAATAATTAAAATTTGTTGGGATACTAGTACTTAACTGTGTTAATACATACTAGATTCTCTATCTAATACACACACACACACACACACACATATATATATATATATATATATATATATATATATTGGGTGGGACAATAGAACTAGATGACTAAAACTATAATAGCAAGGTTGCTCTTTTAATGAAAATTATATGTTAAGGCTTGCTCTTTAGCATTAGCAAGCAGCTCGTGTTCCAAGTTCGAACTCTTTTAACTTTGTTTGTGTTCGGTTTGTGATCGACCTGGCTGAACATGAAGAAGACCTACTTTTAATGAACGAACCATGAACAGGCCCTTTTGGGGTTCCTTTGCCATCCCTAGCAGCGACTTGTCCCTTTGCAAAAGTTTCAGCGGCTCTTGCGATCCTTTGAGTAAAGAACTTTCCCTAAAAGGTTTTCAGGACATCCTTTCTCTTTTCAGTTAGAAAGACTCCTTGTTAAATCATCTTTTTATAGCTTCAAAGTCACAAAGCAGTTAATGCACAAAGTCACAAAGCAGTTAAATCATCTTTTTATAGCGTTAAAGTCACAAAGCAGTCACAAATCACCGTCCGATCAACTAAATTGTATTGTTGCACTTTTCATACATCACATTTAATGCACAACAATATAATTCACTTTTTTAATTTAAATATCTATTGTCGATTATATATTTATATATATAAAATAAATACATGATCAAATCTATTCAAACATTTTCACTCTCTAATCAACACGATTAATGGTGAAGATTTAAATTTAAAAAGTAAAATGTATCGTTGTATTTTTTATACTTTGTATTAACACATAAGCTTTTTAAATTCAAATCTTTATTGTTGGTAACATATATATATATATATATATGAACACTAGGTTATACTCAAAGAGTAGACGCAAACAAACTACGGCAAGAGAATCGTTCAACTCCCCCTATCTTCCATTATTGAATGCACCTTGGATTTCTATTCTATTATATATATATATATATATATATATATATATATATATATATATATATATATATATATATAAAAGAGAGAGAGAGAGAGAGAAAAAGAGAGAAAAGAGAGAGCTCGTGACTCATTTTAAGGCAGTTATGAGCTACCTACCCTTCCTGCTATATACATTCAAATTAATTAGTATATGTTATATAACTTTATTTTATGAAAGTATATAATTTATTTATTTATTTATTTATATATATATATATATAGAGAGAGAGAGAGAGAGAAAGGGAGAGTTCGTGACTCATTTTAAGGCAGTTACGAGCTACCTACCCTTCCTGCTATATACATTCAAATTAATTAGTATATATTATATAACTTTATTTTATGAAAGTATATATATAAAGTTTACTGGCATGCAGTAAATCCATTAATGCTGGGTCCCAGGGTGACATAGAAGCATGGCTTTATTTGTCTCGGGGGATCCAAAGATCTTCTCTTTTATGTCTACTTGTGCAGGCATCTACTGACCTGGGCGACCCCTGATGGTCGTTCTCGTGGTGACCCAAGTGGGTATGCCAGGTACTTGTATTTATTAGTTGATTTTTTTGAAGCACAACAATGAAATCCAGTCACCGCACATAAAACCCAATCAATGCAAAAATCTCAGTCCTATATATATATATATATATATATATATATATATATAATATTATATGAGTGACACTCAAGTTATACTTTTCCTCCCTCTCTATTATTCGCACTTAAAGAGACGCACATCTTTTATACAAAGGAGACTGTAAAGCGTGCATCTTTCTTACATAGAAGACGCGTTCATGTAAAAGAGATGAATTGGAGATATTTTATTTTTATTTTTCAAAGTGAAGAAAGAGAGTAGTGAAGTGGAAGAGAAGAGAGTGAGGTGGTGGTCTGGTGGTGAGAGATGGGAGGAGAGAGAGGAACGATGGCTGGAACATGCTGATGAAAAGAAGAGAGGAAAAATAGGTGATGGGGTTTAGAGACTGATTTTGGTGAATCAGGTTTTCGGGTTTTTGGTTTTGAAAAGCCTTTGAAACCGAACCGAAAAACTGAATTATTTTAGAAAAAGGAACCGAATCCGAACTGAAACTTAATGGAATTGAAATGAATGAGATATTTTGGTTCAGTAATTGGGTTAAACCTGATTTATGCTCATCCCTAAGGCCACCATTGATGTTGTCTATACTTATGTTTGATAACATGAGTACAATAATTGTCCTTTATCCTTTCATAAAAACTTAAACTTTTTAAATTATATTCATGAATGTTTAAACAAAATGTACATGAATGGTATTCTTCAAGGTAAACAGGATCCCATATACATATATATATATATATATATATATATTACACCCATGAGTGGTGGTCACAGCAAAGTTTGCCTCGGATGATCCCCATATATGATTACTCTTTTCATGTCCACTTTGCTCAAGTTTGAAGGTGAATAAGCGGGTTAAAAAGTTTGGATTCGGGACAAATATAACATTACCAGAACTGATTAATAGATTGCTGAGTAATTGGATTACTGTAGAATCTTTCCTTTTTCAAAGGAAGCAAAAAATATGCAAAACTGCAACCAGAGAGTTAGGGTCTGTCTCTGAGGTCCACTCGGAAGTGGCGAGCTCGATTCCTGGAGGTGTATGCATCTCTGTGTGTGTTAGGCTTCTTGTTCCCATTCCCTCGAAAAAGAGACTTGCTCAAGGAAGAATTTTTTCAGAAAAAATAGTGACGTAGTAAGTTCCACTGCGAAGATGGAACTTTCGACTTCTCATTAAATCTGAAATCATTTGCTACTTAAGCTAACATGTATATGCATAAATATCATATAAATCCAAGGTTAACAATCTGCATGAGCCAAGACCCGCCAACACTGCTTACCCATTTCCTGTTTGTGCAGAGAAACAAGCTCGGGTTGAGGCTAACCCGATCCTAGTAGTTTGCCTTACTTCGGATCCCTAAATCGATCAACACGAAAACCATTGCTCGAAGGCTTCCAAACTATTTTTGTTGCAGACAATTCACAGTGATCTTTCAACTGAAGGAGGAGCATCATACAATGCCAAAAGGAGAGCATTTAGACTCATAATTAATAACTTTTTTAAAAAGGAAACATTAAAGCTAACCTATCTAGTGAATCCTGAGTCAAAAGAATGAGGCAATTAATAATTCGTAGTCAGGCGTTTGTTTGTATTGTCTAGTGCACTAACAAACAAGAGAATAAATGGCCCACGAGATGTAATTAATCGACCAAGAAAAGTTGGTGGAGTATATGAATCATCCGTGAAGAAAGGAAGGTAGATGGCCCAACTTTTCTCTTGTGCATTAAAAGATTTCGTGTTGGAGCTTGCTGACACGAGAAGTAAACCAGTATAGTAAAATCATTATGTTAAGTTTGGCAAGTAAATAAAAATAAAAATGAAAATTTGGACTCAAATTCGAACTTGTAGCTGACCACACTTAGCGTGGGATATATCTTGCCTTAATCAAGGCCCCCAGGAATTATTTTGGGGTGAGGCGCACTCACATTTTGGGTGGGACTCAATTGTATTTCAAGTCACGAAACACTTTTATTTCCCTATATATATGATAATAACTTTGGATTTGGTGGGACTCATACCTCACCTCGCACTAAAGTGGGTCAACCACTACTTATTATATCTTGTTCTAGGAAATTATCTAGATAAATCAGCGTTTTTTTCTACGATTTTTAGCCTAAGCCTAACATTCATGCATGCACCCTCAGGAATCGAACTCGCCACCTACTATACTAAATGGGAAGAAGTCCTGCCACTTTCACCTCCCCCTAAGGTACAAGCAGTGGTCGAAAAGTGAAGCTTGAGGGCTTTCCTCGGCCTGCACTTGCATCCTTACCTTCTCCATCAACTATTTGATTTGATAATGGTAGGAACGAACATTTATTAGGAGATTTAATAATGGTATTCACACGTAGACTTTTTGTTTTTTAATTAAAATTACAATCATCCGCCTGATATTTGAGTGGACATTCTCTCTCTATATATATGTATATATATATATATATATATATGTGTGTGTGTGTGTGTGTGTGTGTGTGGGTTAAGTTATTCAGCAGTGTCTACTTTGAATCTCGAACACTGTATTGACGATTGCAAGATGTGAGAAAAACATGTATTTTTATATTTTAAAAGCAGAAAAGTAGGTATATTTTTTTCCAAATACCCTAATATATATATATGAAAATTTTCCAAATATTTGGATTCAATCATTGATCGAGCTTGATTCAAAGAAACTTTCCAAATACCTTAATATATATATATATATGTGTGTGTGTGTGTGTGTGTGTGTGTGTGTGTGAGTGCAAACCAATATCGTGCTAACTTCTTATACGTTTATTATGTTTACTATTGATTTTTAGTAGTATATATAATTTAAATTTTTAAAAAGATTTTTGAAAATATATAAATGATAATATTATTAAACTCATATTACCAAAAAATAATGATTCATATGTTCCAATCACTCTATATATATAAATGAGATCGTCTTACATACATATCCACAAATTCAGATTTATCCTTTCTTTTAAAGGCCGTAAGTATATTTTCTCAAATGTTATTATAACTTTCATAGGTTGAAGTATTTTTTCTCTCTCTATATATATAGAGAGAGAGACTATAAGGAGCAAATATAAAATATCACGTAAATGTTATTTTCCTTAGAAAGGAGATGACCCCAGATAATGACAACAGGTATCACGTAAAACTATCTGCAGCCTCGCTGAAATTCCCGTATTAACCTAGGATGCAACTGTATGACTTTTCAAGAGACTCGGAAAGAAAATTCTTTTCTCAGCGAAGTCAGACACTCCGAAAGAATCCCATGTCTGTAGTTTAAAGAAATTTATAAGGCTAATATTGGTACATCATGTTCACAAGGGGTAGTTCTCCCGCTCTGCCTCGCTGTTGCAGGGGCCCAAAAGGGAAGGAAGGATTTCTCGTTTCTGCGAGCCCTAACCTCTCTCTCTAAGAAAACCTCGGTTGCTTACACCTCACTCCTTTTGCTTTTCCTGCCACACACACACGATACACAGAAGACATACACACACAGAGAGTGAGAGAGAGTGAGTTATTGGCGGGAAAAACGAACAGCAAACACGGGTTCAGCAACGGCTATGGTGTGAAATTCAAAAGCACCGCCATCTTCTTCACACAGCTGCCGGAGGAGCAGAGGGGAGCCGTTGTTGGTTCTGCCGGAACCCTAATCTTGGTGTGAATCTGTTGTTATTCCTTCCTTCTGTTTTTCCCTCTCCTTCTTCTTGTCTTTCTTCTAATCTTCCTCTTTTTACCTTTCCTTCCTCTTCTTTTTCTCTTTGTCGTGGTTTACTATTGCGAACTGGAATGGATAGCTCTTCTGGATTTTGGTCCTTTGTGAGTTTTCCTTGAAACTGGTTCGTTAGAACCCTAAGCTTTTTGGGGCGGGGGTTATAAGGAGAATTAAGTGAATTACGTATTGATTTCACTTGTTTGTTGCATTTGGGTTTTAGCTTTATTGAAGTCTCTTTCGATATTGGTTTCATTCGTTTAGAGTTGACGGTTTTGCCTTTTTGGTTTTCGGTGTTCTATTGCAACTATTAGATTTCTGGTTATTGACGGAGTGGAATCGTTTTTCTTTGCTATTATGGTTTTCTTCACTTCATTTTCGTCTGCTGAGTTTTGAAAAATGTTTTTTTCTTCTTCCTTGGCGATCTTTGTTTCTCTGTTTCGGATTTGCTTACTGTGGTTTTGATGTCATTAATGAATTGTATTTATTAAGTTTGATACTTAGCAGATGAAAATGAAGTGGGTTGCCTTGATTTCCATTTTAGTGGATTGTGAACACTCATTTCATTAATAAGCTGCTGTTTTAGTATGTTTAAATAATTAGGTAATGGGGGGAAAGGTCGGTTCTGAATATTCTTTGCTCTTTCGTTTTCTATTTATTTTGTATGGTTTGTGCGAAATGTCACAGGTCTTATGGTGGTTTACACAGTTTGTGCTCCCTTGCTGGATCCTGGATTTTGACAAGTTCTTGATGCTTCAGTTCTTTTTGGTCGTTGCTTGAGACTCAGAAACATGGAACAAGTACCTCAGTTTCTTGAGAATGGGAAGTGTGTGCAGTTGAATGGCGGTTCTCAATGCAGTGATGACTGCAATGATGGTTCAGAACATTATAAGAAGTATTTGTTAGATACAGACCAGTTTTTTGATGAACTTTCTGATAGGGTCACCGTCTCCTGCATGGTTAATGATTCTGTCATTAAGGGCATTGTTAAAGCTGTTAGTGAAGAGGCAAATGATGTAATATTGGCCAAGGATGCTGAGATAGCCAATCTTCATGAGGAATTGAGTCGTCGTGAGGCAGAGCTATTAAAACTTCAGCGTCTTTTGCAAGTGAAGGGGATTGAAAATGGGTCTGTGGAGGCAGTTATTGGGGGTGGCAGTAGAGTGCCCAATGAGTTAGCAAATTTGTTTCTCATGAGAAATGTTGATCAGGATGCTAATGATGCTCTTGTGCAGAGTGTCGCAATCCAAGCCAAGGCGCAATTTCGAAGAGTCATGAAAGAAATGGAAGATGTGAGAATACTTGTTTCTACTGCTTTAACTGAAACTTCGATTTTGAACAATGGCAGCATGGATAATGAGCTGAGTTCAACTTCAGACTCAGGTTGGACTTCCTTGGCTGAAACAAAAAGGCATAGTGATGATGATGTAAATGCAGGTTCTGAGTTAAAGAACATTTCCAGCAAAGTTGTTAAGATGGAGAATGAGCTTCATTCTCTAAAGGACATATTGAACAATAGCTTGTTCTTGTCCAAGTCTACATTGTTGGAGTCTCAGTGGATGTGTGAGGTTCAAGATGCAGTTAGTACTATTGTGTTGCAAGGTTTTATTGAGAACATTCAACAGCATTACGCAGAAGAAGCGCAGGAGGAACAATTTATTAATGCACAACGGAATGTTTGGTTGAGTCAACAGAATGCTATATCATATTTGCGGGAAGAGCTAGACAATATTTCACAATGTCTATTTGGTTTTGATTTAGGACATACGTTCTTGCATGGGTCCCATGAAGATCATGATCAAGTAGCTAATGGTCCAAAAAGAGTACAACAGAAGGTCTTGGGAAACCATCTATTGCCAGGTCATCAAGAGCAGAAAGCATCTGTTTATTCTAGCAGCAATGGTGCGTCTATCGAGATTTCAGATTTTTCCCACTTAAAGCATTTGAAGAAGGATGAGTTGATAAACTATTTCAGAACTGAAATTATCAAGATGAGTAGAAATCATGAATCTCAGTTACACGCAGCAACTGAAGAATGTTTTAGGCTTAAGAGGGAACTTCTCAAAGACAAGGGCTCTGTCCACATTCGGAAGGATAAGGATCTCGATGTTTTAAAGAAGAGAATTATAGAAGTCATGTCCAAATTAGATGATATAATCAAGCAGAACTCTGTGTCCTCCTTAATTTTTGATGATAACAGGAGGATTCATGGGGTAATGAATCAAATGATTAAAGAAAATCAGAATCTGAAAAATGTGCTGACTGATAAAAAGAAAGAAATCAGATCTCTCTCCCTGCAGTTGACTGATGCAAAGCAAAGGGTGTCGCTTCAGCATTCAGCAGAGCTAAACCTTTTGAAGCAAATAAGGAAGTTCAAATCTGACATGGAAGAAAATGAGTTGGAATTGTTACTCAGGGATCACGTACACAAAGCGGTTCTTAAGGAGCTCATGTTGGGTCATCAATGTGAAATCAATGATTCTGATTTAGAAATTATTGCCATGCATGAATTTTGTAAGTGTATTTTGGAGGAGGCTCTAAAGGATGCAGAAGTCATTATGAACTCCACAACGGCAAAGTATTCTGAAGAAAAACAACTCAGGTGCTACTTTGAAACATTAGCAGAAGAAGGAAAACAATCTGTGTGTTCGGAGATCACCGGAAAGGAGCTTTTGAAGGGTAAAATAGTGTTGCTTTCTGCCATGTTGGAGGAGAAGGAGCAGTGGGAGTTGGAAGCAAAGTCTACCCTAGTTAGACAAAAAGAAGATCTAGAAGTTGTTTCTCATGAACTTAACGAGTTAAGACTTCAGTCTTTACAGCAAGAGAGACAAATCATGTATATGAACCATGAACTAGACACACTGCGTGGGTCACATGATTCAGCTTTGCAGCAGGTAGCAAATTTCAGTGTTGATCTCAAAGAGCTACAACAAAGACTGAGTGTGGCACTAAATGATCTCAGTGAAGCCCATAAAGATAGAGTTAACCTGGAAAAAGTTTTACAAGAAGAGGAACATTTGGTTTCTATGTTTCTGCAAAGGGAAAAAGAGCAAAAGGAACAATGGGAAGTTGTTTCTAGTTGCATTTTGGATTGTTCAAAGGAAATGTTGGAGTTTGAACAGAGGGTGGCTGCCATGATTTCATTAAATGATTCAAGGTATTCTTCTTGACCTTTTGCATGACTTTTTCTTTTTGAACTTCCTCATTTGACTTCCATATCCATGATATATTCCGTAAACAGAACACTGGATTCTTACAGTATGAAGCTAGTTGAAGCTTCATGCATTTGATTCTTTTACCATAGTCGGATACCCTCTTTTGTTTCTGCAATTATTTCCCTATTCAGAGTCCTTTATTCTTCCTTCAGTTGTTATCATGATGCTGTTTTAATGTCCAAGAGGGTACTCGAATTTGGTATTCCAAATTCAAATTGTTGCTAAAGTTTACCTGGAATCCATCTCATGTGTCAGGAACTATCCCGCACTTCCCTTTTACCAGACATCTATTATAGTCAAAAAGTTTCCAAGTGGCTCCAAAATCATACAGTAGTTGTAGCCTGATATAGCTCTGTTTCTGTAGTATTTTTCAATTTTTAGGAGGTTAAGAATTATCTGAATATAAGTGGAATGTGTCATTGTATGCTACACGAAGCAATATGTATTGGTATTTCTATTTAACAGTGATAGTTTTGAAGTCCTTGGTTCTGATCACAGAACAATTACTTGCCAACCGATGTAGGTGTTTTATCAATATTCATTACTATACCATGCTAGCTAGGGCCTAGCATTGCTAATAATCTACAACTGGATCATACATGATATCCATGTATTGTAAGACTTTATGAGAGCAAAGCATGATCACGTCCTTAGAAGCTTCAATCAGTTTGCTTGCAGACTAGTAAAGGGAAGTTGATTCTATGTTTTTTTGGCATTTGCATCCACCATCTTCATGGTGAGTTGTGATAAAAGGTTTAAATATACTACTTAATAGATCATTCTTGGAAGATGTCCCACTAACTTTTTGAAGCCCCATGCTGTATGGCATATTCTGTGCAAATACTAGACATGGTTAGTAATTTTTGTGAACCTAAATACAAGGCTTTCAAATGATTATCCTGTAACTTATAAGCGCTATCCCTCCTGCAGATTCCAAAAGTTGCATGCTGTGCTCTGTCCACTCATTCAACATTGCAGAGTGCTCAGTAGAAGAGGATTATGGTGCAAAAGAATACTCTCTGACCTTCAGACAGCCGAAGCTGAGGTAATACACCTCTGTGTATCTTTTCTATGATATTATCCTCAGTTCAATTGTTGCCTCTTACATAATAAGATATGTACGATTGAATTCAACTTGTGCATTACTAACACTTATGGATTTGCATGCTCCAGCTCCTCACAGGGTGAAGGATAGCTTGTTTCCTCTTTGTGTCGCTCTAATCAAACTAATCCCAGGAGTACCAAGCTGAATTTGCTGGATGTTGATAGTTGGTCACAATCTATCTTCATGTCACTCTTGTTTTTGTTTTTTGTATTTGTTCAATTTAAAGCTTTTGAAGAGCTTCATTTCATCTTTCTGAGCACACAGACTGACAGACATTCACATATAATTCATTTTTCTTTTGCATTTATTTTTATCCCAAGACTAATAGAAACACTTCTAATATTGTGGTTAGTTGTTCCATCATGATGTTAGGGTGTAGTAACATTGATACTGGTACTACGTTGTGTAGCATTTGGGTACGGATGCATTGGTCTGCTGAAATCCAATAATACTTGCATTATGACACCCGGTCACTCTTGATATGAGTGTTCACGTGATTCTCATATTCTGATCTGCATAAACTTGCTTTCAGAATTCTTGATTACTTTGCTGCATGTCTGAACTCGGAAGTTTGGGGACATCTGCCCCATCATTTCCAGAAATCTATGAACAAACATGGCACGCTATCTTTTTGAGAAGTTATGGCAGGCCCTCTGTCATCAGGCTTTGATTGCCCAACTTCGAATATCTCTAGGTTTTTCTGCTTTGCATGTTTGTCATTCACGATTTTATGTTTTCTTCATCTTTTTGGAACAGTATTATGGAAAGTTGAACGGCATGTGTTCCTGCTTTCAAGTGTCCTGTACTTTTCAGACGCTTAATAGTTAAGTTTTATATGAAATCCAGGTTGATCTGTTGGGTGATGAAGTTGATGGTCTATTAAGTCTTCTTGAGAAGATATATTTCGCACTTGATCACTATTCTCCAGTTTTAAAGTACTACCCTGGTGTAAGTGCTTTTGCCTTATTGCTTTACGTTGATAATTTTGCGATGCCTTTCTAAGATGAAAAGAAGAAAATTCATGTCCCTTTATTTGGTCATCCTGATTAATTCAAGCAAAATACCTGTACCAGATTATGGAAATACTGAAGTTGGTTAGGCGCGAACTAAGTGGAGAAAAATCATCAAGCCAATCTCCTTTAGCATATCAACATGGTACACTATAATTTGTTCACTATTTTCTCAGTACTGCATTTGGATGCCCAAGGCACTGACAGCTCAAACTCTTATCTTTGTGGAAATTATAGCAAGTGGCTTCGCAGAGATAAGCATGTCGTCAGATTAAGCCGTCGTGAATCTCATATCAGCATTTTGTGGAACACCACGTGCTTCAGACAATTGATCCATAGACTTCGACTTATAAGACGGTCATGCATGTTGGTTTGTCAAAGGATCATCATTGCTTAGTTGAACCTAATTTCATGTCAGTGGTCCTTGCTAAATAGCTTCAAGGATGAAGAAATCTCTGTATTTCAGGTACACAGAGGCGCGCCGGGCTGAAGTTTAGATGGTAAAGAAGCTTGTGCATATAGTGTTGCAAGCTTCTTTTGAATTGTGATGTGTAGATAGGCTTTCAGTTCTGTCGGCATGGCAATTTCCACCCCTTCCACCCTTGGTACATTTTGCTTTTCTTTCTTGTCGTCTCGTTCTGTTAAAGTGTACAGCAGTCAACATCAAATAGGAAATTAGTCAATTTTTTGTGTTAGAGAAAAAAGCAGGTAAATAAAGTTACGTTGCTTTTAGCGCATTTTTTCAGTTGATTTGTCGGAGGGTGCATACTTGGATCTTTTTTAATTTCAATTCAATGTCTATATGTTGGAATTAGAATCTCTCTCTCATTATTTAGTTTGGATTATGAAGTGCAGTACTTCATTTTGTTCAGTATTGTATTTATCAAAAAGCGCAGCCTAACCATATTGGGATGCATTTTTGAAGACGAGATTCGCTATTGGTGAGAACTGGTTCTTCATATTTAGATTCAATCTGATGAAGGAAAGGTCAAACACCACCCACCAGATCAACTAATCAGGTGTTACCCAAGTTACCAAGTTGGTGTAAGTTTGGCAGGATCCTGGACTCATTACATTACATGGAAGATGCCTATCGGACCCATATCCAAATCTGGTACTAGCATCTGTAAAGTCGGATATGACTTGAACCTATCTCGATCCAAGGTAGGTCAGAGCCGTACATGAGGCAAGCTTCAACAGATCTCAACCGAGGGCACTATCCAGGCATGGGATCTTTTTATGACACAGATTTTGTTACCTTCTTTGTGAACGTTAAATTGGAAGGTCTAAGAAATAAGAGTCTGAATGGAGTGCCCTTGCATCATGAGGATGCAAATCGGTTGTTCAAATCGATCCAGCCGATGTCACTGTGGTGGTTTGATCCATACGCTCCAGCCTGAAGAGTTGAGGGTCAAACAAATAAAATTATTTCGATCCCTGATAGAATTGCATTGAAGTACGTTTTATCCATGTTTCTTTAGATATAGTAGTGAATGACAGACCATAATGGGATTTTAAGTTCTACTTTAAGATCCGAATCAGGTTTGAAACCCATACATGACTCCAGTGGCGGATCTAGATTTTTTTGTGAGATGAGGCGAACTGACTATTCAATCATTTGAGGTGGGATGAATTGTGTATAGTGGTCGTTGATTCAATCATCCCTATAACATTTTCATTGATTTTCCAAATTTCAGGTGGGACAGTCCTTATAACATTTTCATTGATTTTCCAAATTTCAGGTGGGGTGTTCCTCGCATCAATGTAGATCCCCTACTGTGTGACACGTAGTCAGTCATCTTCAATGCATCTCATTTTGAAACAAGAAGCACCAATGAGTGAAGAGTCCATTTGGGATACCAATTTAAGGATCAGCTCATGTCGACTCCAGCTGTTTGGGACCCTTGAATAAAAAATTACTCGGAAATTACATGAAATTTCAAATCTCAGAGCCTTCATTTCGGCTGCGCCTCAAGGAGGCTTGCCAAATTCCCCATCTTCAGATCTCCAATCTCCAAAATGCTGTTAGTTGTTGCTGAAAATCATCGTTACTTGATGCCATTAGAGGATTTGAAAGGGATAGAACATTTAGCAAAGTCTGATACATGAAACTCACATTTAGTTTTCCAGCACCCATCTCCAGCTTTAGAGTTGAGGGTTCACGAAGCTTTGGTAAAAATTATTTGAAGATCTCACAAACAAAGCATAAAAAATCCACACACACGCTAAACATGAGAGTTGGGTGAGGCCAGAAATCTCTGAAGAAGCTGTAATTGATGACTGAAGCATCACTCCGAAAGATAGCATGGTTTTAAGAAGTTAAAATTGAATGCAGGGTGTACACTAGGTAGGGCTCTGCCCCTCAGCTTGGCAGTAAGAAGCAAATAAAAATTAGAGAAACTTAAGCTTTATCAACTTAAAACTTACAGCATTTATGAATCTATAAAAATTCAAAGGCTCGAGCCTCTTTAGGGCAAGCATTGAGAGTTTTAAGGCCGACAAATCTACCAAAACTTCGAAACTTCTGTTTCATTATTGATCACTTTGAATAATTTCATCAATGGGGAGGTTTACCCTTCCATAGTCAGTCCCAAGGGTGGATCAATGAGGGTTGCACAGGGTTTATTAAAGCTGGCATAAAATTTTGGAGGGTCTTTTGTGAGGGATTGTGATCTTTTCAACACTTCTCCACGGGATCCCATCAAAAATCCAAAGTTAAGCATGTTAAAAGACAGTTCTAAGATGGTGGCTTCCTGATTGCGACCTCTAATCAACCCCACTTAGTATAGGAAAAGGCTTGATTAAGGTTAAGGAAAATACATGAATACAAAAATGCAATGTCATGAACGAGCTTTGCTCCTTTCTTACCCAACCGCTACCCGCTGATATAAGGTTAGGTTAGGTGCTTTTTAGGTGACAAAGCACTTGCATCCTACTACTACTGGAGGACCAAACTCACATATACGAAGATGACTTGTGGCTGGGTAAAAGGCCGACCAACATTTTGGATATAGCTGTTTTTCGGATGAACCTATTTAGTAAAGCATATGATGTAGATGGCCCCAGGTAGCGCGCTCAATGGGCTAGGGTGGCCCATGAGACCTTAGGACATGCTGCCATGGTATAACTATGTATTTCTCAAGTATTGTGACGAAGGATAGGAATTCTGATCATGCCAACTTTACTGCAAATTTTCAAAGGATGCATGGCATAATGATGTATCAATTCGGAAGAAAAAAGAATTACAAAACATAGAGAAGGGGCAAAAGCAAAAAGGAAAAATAATTGAGTTTTGGGAGTTAAATCCGTTGTAAAAATCGTATTGTATCCTATGATATAATTTTATCACATATCGTACGAGAATATAGAACTCAGCCCATGTAAGGATTACCCTTGCATTACCAGTCCCAAGCCCGGATAAAAGAGGAGGGTTGTGTTAGGCTTTCGACAGCCAGCGTAAAACTTCGTCGGATTTTTATAACATGGATTACAAAAATTATGAGCATTGCTTTGGGGCATCCCCGCCTAGCGACGTGCTGCAGAGCCTGAATGCAGTAAGCAGTAGGGCCACTACATTTTCGCCCGAATATAGTGAATCAATTGCAGAGAGGGTTCCCACATCATGGACGGGTGTGGGTAAAGAAGTTAGTCCCGCTACATTGTCGCCCGAATGTAGTAAAAAAATTTCACAGAGGGTCTCCGCATTTTGATTATGGACGGATGCGGGGGGTAAGAAAGCTAGTCCTAGATAATAAGATTCGTATTGGTTCTTCGAATATCGAAACATTATCCGGTAAGCTAATGGAGGTGGAAGATACTATGATTCGGAGAAAGATTCATATTCTATGTTTACAAGAGACAAAATGGGTTGGAGAAAAAGCAAAGGAGCTAGAGGATACTGGTTTTAAATTATGGTACTTAGGTAAAGAAAAGGCTGGAAACAGAGTTGGTATTATCATAAATAAAGATTTAAAGGAGAGTGTAGTAGACATACAACGATATGGTGAACGAATCATAACGTTGAAATTAGTGTTAAGAGCAGAGGTTTTGAATATAGTTTGTGCTTACGCACCCCAAGTAGGACTAGAAGATAGTATAAAGACAGTTTTTTGGGAAGAGTTAGATAAGGTGTTTCAAAAGATTACACAAAGGGAGATGATTTGTTTAGGAGGAGATTTAAATGGACATGTCGGTAAAGAGGCATTAGGATATCAAGGGATTCATGGAAACTTTGGTTTTGGAGATATAAATGAGGAAGGTAGGGAGATTTTAAATTTTGCTATGGCATTTGATCTCTTTATAGTCAATACAATCTTCAAAAACGAGATGAACATTTAATTACTTATAAGAGTGGCTTATCACAAACACAAATTGATTACTTTATTTATAGAAAAAAAGATAGAGCGTGTTGTAAAGATTGTAAGGTAATTCTAAGAGAAAGCTTAACCACCCAACATCGACTTTTAGTTATGGATTTACAAATAAAAAAGTGGACAAAGAAGAAAAGAGTGCATCGAGCTATTCGGACTAAATGGTGGAACCTCAAAAGCAAGAAAGAAGATATATTTAAACAGAAAGTCCTGCAAGGAGATGTTTGGAATTATGTTGGCACACCCTGTGATATGTGGAACAATATGGCTATACATATTAGGAAATTTGTGAAAGATGTGTTAGGGGTATCTAAGGGAGGTGTACCGGCACAAAAAGAAGCTTGCTGGTGGAGTGAAGTAGTACAAAATAAAATCAAGGCAAAGAGGGCATGTTACAAATTACATTATGTTAAGAAAACTAGTGAAACTTTAGAAGCTTAGAAGAAAGCAAAAAAAGCCGTTAGTGAAGCAAAAGCTAAGATTTGGGATGACTTATATAAAAAACTCAACTCAAAAGAGGGTGAAAGAGATATTTTTAAGATAGCTAGGGCTAGAGATAAGAAAACTAAAGATTAATTATGTTAGATGCATAAAAGACGAGGATGAAAAAATTCTAGTGGCAAATGATGATATAAGAAATAGATGAAAAAACTATTTTTATAATCTTTTTAATGAAAATAAAGATGTTAGTATTAGTTTAGGAGATTTAGCCAACTTAGAAAAGTATATAAACCACAATTTCTATTGACGTATTCAAAAGAATGAAGTCAAAGAGGTTCTTAAACATATGAAGGGTGGTAAATCGGTAGGACCAAATAATATTCCTATAGAAGTTTGGAAAATACTAGGAGAAATAGGAATCACTTGGCTCACAAGACTATTTAATGAAATCTGAAAAAACCAAAAGATGCCCGAAGAATGGAGAGCAAGTACACTTATACCCATATATAAGAACAAGGGAGACATTCAAAATTGTGCGAATTATCGAGGTATCAAGTTAATGAGTCATACTATGAAATTATGGGAAAGAATTATCGAATGTAGGTTAAGACAAGTATCAAGAATAACAGAGAACCAATTTGGGTTCATGCCAGGCAGATCTACTATTGAAGCGATTCACCTTTTGAGACGTCTTATGGAACATTTTAGAGCAAAAAAGAAAGACCTTCATGATATTTATTGATCTAGAAAAAGCTTATGATAGGGTACCGAGGGAGGTTCTTTTGAGAACTTTGGAAAAAAGAGGTATCCCATTGACATATATTAACCTTATAAGAGACATGTATGATGGTGCAAAAACATGTGTGAGGACTCATGAAGGAACGACAGACTTCTAAGGAAAAAGTTAATAGAAAATTGGAACTATAGAGAGAAACATTAGAAAGCAAAGGCCTCTGACTTAGTAGAATAAAGACAGAATATATGAAATGTAAGTTTGATCATTTGGTTACTTCAGAAGACATAGAAATTAAAATAGGCACATATTGCATTCCTCAGAAGGAAAGTTTTAAATACCTAGGGTCAATTTTTCAGAGTGATGGAAGAATTGATCGAGATGTTACACATAGAATTAATGCTGGTTGGTTAAAATGGAGAGGAGCATCAAGTATTCTTTGTGATAAGAAGATACCATTAAAATTAAAAGGTAAATATTATAGAGCAACAATTAGGCCTGCCATGTTTTATGATTCTGAGTGTTGGGCAGTTAATCATCATGTACAAAAGATGTCTGTGACAGAAATGAAGATGTTGAGATAGATAAGTGGTCATACAAGAAAAGACCGTATACATAATGAGGTTATTAGAAATAAAGTAAGAGTGACACCAATAGAGGATAAAATGAGAGAACATCGTTTAACATGGTTTTGACATATAGAAAGAAGATCAAAAGAAGAACCTTTAAGAAGGTTAGAAAAACTAAATTTGGAAAGTATTAAAAGAGGTAGAGGAAAGCCACAAAAGTGTTGGAAAGAAACAATAAAGAACATTCTAGCTTATTGGGAGTTAACTGCTAACATGGCACAAGATAGGGATCTATGAAAACAAAGAATCCATGTAGCCGACCCCGTCTAGTATGGGAAAAGGCTTAGTTGTGTTGTTTTATCGTACGAGAATATAGTACGATATATGTACATGTATCACAATATATATATATCACGCCCATATCATACGATAAAACCAACCATATCATACGATAAAACCAACCGCACCATAGGATAAAGCTTCGTTTTTGTTACCATTAGAGTGTTTCATATGCACGTAATTGTCACTTTCAACACTGTTTTCAAGAGCGTCTTTTATCTTGTGTGCGCACACACACGGACACATGTACCAGAAAACAATGCATGGCCTCAACTGCCTCGCAGTGCTGTGGAAATCACATCCATCAAACGGTTAGGACTACAGAGGCTCTTGATTAGTGTAACAAATACTAATAGAACTATAAAAAATAGGAACGTTGCTGAAAATTTTACAAATAGATGACTTCACCATAATATTACAAAGACCGAGACCGTACTAAATTCTAAAATATCAATATCCACTGAAGGTGATGTTATCATCACCTTGCCTGGTGCCGATTCTCCCGGGTTGTTTAAGAGAAACAGAATATTTTTCTGGAGAAATATCTTTTTCTTTCAGCCTCATATTCTGATATCTTTGAATGCTATTCAAGAAAATCTAGTGTCATAAGAACAAGATTTGTGACTGTCTCGACTCGAACATTTAGCTAAGATACTGTGCTTCATTGTTCAACTCTGTCATTCCAACCTAGATTAGGTCTAGTTTAGAGTAAAAAGAGCCGTAGAGAATATGGTTTAATTTAGAAAAAGACGAACCTGACACTGTAATCATGAGATCCTTGCACTCATTGATATACATCTAAAGTAGAGTTTGCTTCCCGCAGACCATGATGATCCCAGTGGTGTCTCGCTCTATATGCATGTTTAGCAAATTTTCCATCACAAAGAAGATTGCATTATGGAAAGCTCTAAAACAGCCTCATAGAAAAGAATAAGCTTCGACAGGTTTCAAGAAAGATATGTTAAATCTCACTTTGCCATCTCCCATCCTAAAATGATGTTATTTTCTAAGAGCACTTCAAACAGATCCCCTAAGGGCATTCCAGGAGTTGCTCTACTTTTATCCAAGTATGACACAATTATCCGCCAAGGACAAATTGAAGACCAGTACCTGGTAAAGAAAATATGAAGAATCCTCCAGCTTCGAGAGGATGGTCCAATAATCACAAAATTATAAAAAGAATTATATCTATTACAATAAATCATTACCCTTTTGATCTCACTGTTAATTCTTTTCAACTAATTGTTGGAATGAACATAATATACATCAAAGAGAACAAATAAAAGAGACATAGTTAGCTCTTATTTACCAAATCGTTCAGAAAGACATTCCAAGCAAGCAAAGCGGCTCCAACAGCTGGCTCAACCTACAAAACAAAAAAATCACATATAAATCATGGTTCACCATATAATGAAACAAAATACTTGCTCTCAGTTAAACTGCAACTGGCTTCGATCACTTTTACAGAAATGCAGTTTCAGATGTTGACAGAATAGTTAACAAACCATGCATGCTTTTGTGGAATAGTTAATAAGTCAACATCTGTAAACAGTTGCATGTTGAAGGATATATGGCGTATTTGCCACTACAACAACAAACAACAACTACAACAACAACTAAACCTTTTCCCATACTAGACGGGGTCGGCATATGGCGTATGTTGGCCACTATGCTAACAAAAACCAGATAAGTCACCAAAAAAGAAAGGTAAGTGAATCAAAAGGAGGCATACCATAGTAAAAGATGATATTTATGCAAATCAAGAGAAAATTAGGTTAAACAGATCATGATGTATAAAAAACTTAACAAAGATCGACACCAAGGAGATTTTTAAGATAGTTGAGGTTAAAGAAGGGAAAACAATAACCTTATCAAGTTTGATTAGACATGGCAGATTCCAAGTAAACCAGATCTAGAGGTTCCAAGCCACCGGTTTCGGTTTTCCTCGAACCAGAAACCGGAACCGAACCAACACTGGGCTGGTTCCACTTCCAGCTCAGAACGGCTGATTCCAGTTCTGGTTGAGGTGTTAAACCGTTTGAAATCAGCCAAAATCATTAAAATTTTGAAATTAGAAAAATTTAAGATCACATGGAATCAGCTGTTTGGAACCATTGGTTCCAACTCCAACCCAGTTCCAGTTCCAGTTCCGAGAAAGGTGAGTGCCAGGAGTGGTGATTTTGGAGGCGGCAGGCAGCAGATCTCGGCCAGTGCTGCATCTACAAAAATTCAGGTCAGGCTGATTTTTGGCTGAATCTCGAGCAAGAGCTCGAGAGGTAATCCACTTCAATTTGATATAATCTTAATGTTTAGAGTAGTTTGGTATGTTGAGAGTAGATCGAATCGTAGATCAAAGGATTTTACGGACAATTGAGGTGGATTTAATCGCCTGCAATACAGTCCAGCAAAATGCCATGAATTTGTATTAAAGATGAGTAAAAGATTCTCATATAAAATATAAAGATGAGAAGTATTCAGATTAGCTGGGGAGAGCAAACCAACCCAGGAACACACATCACATCACACTATCTACTAGTGCATCTGAACAAAATGAAAGATACTTTTAAGCTAATGAAATGAAAGTAAAAGAAACTCATGAGATCTGATGAGTTTCCATATTGATATTCTCGTAGAAGCCTGAAAATATTAACAAAAGCACAGGTCACTTTGTTAAGATGTAATAGGATTGGTTGGGCCAATAGGCCCAACCCTAATGACTTTGAGGACGGCTTGGTCACTAGGACCAGAACAGGTCCTCCAATGGCTAGTTGGATAGCCATTGCCGTTGGAGTCTCTCTATCCTCTCTATCTTGTATAAAACTTTACTGATTCATGTGCAAACAGGAATAATTTTTCAATTCAATAAAATTCATACCTAATTCTTTAGGTAGCATCAGAGCTTTGTTAGCGTTCGGTGGTCCAGGTGACGGTATTGGTGTGCTGGCCAACATCGACGATCGACAACGAGTACAAGGCATTAGTGGATGTAGGGTTCTGATGGGCAAAGGCAATGCCTCAGAGATCCGAACTCTCGCAGGGAAACAACATGTACTTAGTAGGGACATGGTGATAACAGGTTGGGTTATTAGGAGATGGTTTTAGTGGCTGCAAATAGGAATGGGTGAGGGTGCTATGGCAAGGCGACCATGAGAAGAGATGGTTGGGTGGAGTGTTGGAGGGTTGTGGTAAGCATGGAAGTTTAGACGGCTCAAAGGTGGGTGTGGTGATGCAGGGGCAGCATGGGTCAGTGAGCAATGAACGGGAGTCATCGCTGGTGGTGGCACTCAATTGCCTCGAGGACGTCGGGGTGGAGCAGAACGGCCTCTCTAGCATCACCCTTGTCGAACACGTTGGCCTCAAACTGCCTGGGTGACGGACGGATCGAATGAGCTTCTGTTGTCCTTCTTCGTTTGCTGGCTTTTCTCCCTCGAGCCCCTCAATGCCACCTTCTGCCTTGGTAGCTCATCCTTTGCCTTGACCCTGTTGACTGCTCCATTGACTATGCCCTCATCGTGGATCTCGGCCTCCATGTGGTTCACGTAGACACCAACCACGTCGAAGAGGTTGCCGATACCATCATGGCCCTAATCCTCGACCTCCTTCGTAAGAACCACACCCTCATCAAGCATGGATTCTCCTTGTTTGAATGGCTTGAATCGATCCAATTGCTTTGTCGTGGGATGTGCCATGGTCGAGGCCTTGTGCTTGGGATCATCGGGAGATCCTCCTCTGCATGTTGCCTCGCTAATTGGAGTTTGTGCTTGGGATCGTGAGGACACCCTATCGCTCGATGTCAATCGGCTTAGAGCCAGCAGATCGAGCCATCGAAAGGACGACATTGGATCAGAATGCTCTGGAGGCGAAGATCATGACTGTAACGGAAGCGAGGAAGGAGATATGGTCGATCGGGTTATGGTGTTGCAGAAAGAACCCCTTCTGCGTGAAGTAGAGTGGTTGTGAGAAAGAGAGAGAGAGATGACGTGAGAAGGAGAGAGAGAGAAATGGGGCATTTATATGCAGTTGGGTTTGGATCCGATTTTAGATCCAAACTCATTTTGTGCCTGTTTTGTGTTGAGTATGAGGCCTTTGCTGATCTTGGATCCAGACCCGAGGCTATGGTTGGACCCGATTTAATCTTGCTTAGTATTTAGATTCGAGTCCATCCCGATGTGATCTTTTTAACTTGTTTATTTTTAAGATTTGTTGGATAAATTGCTTACTGTCTTGTTTAGAAGAAAATTTTATTTGTTGACAATAAGTTGCATCTCTTTATATAATTAAGATCTATATTGTAGTTATATCACTTTTGTTTACCTTTTGTTAAAGACCTCTGTGATTAACGTGCTTCGTGTTGTTGACTATTGGTTGAAAATTAGTTAATGTTTAAAGATACACTTACTGTTATTTGATAATTTGTGATCTTGATAACTTTGATGTTACATTTTCATGTGATTAAGATCTTCGTGTTGTGGTTATATATATGTCACGTATGTTGGCCTTTTGTTGAAGACCTTTGTCATTAAGGTGTTTCATGTTGTTGGTTATTGATTGGAGATGAGTCAATCTTGAAAATAAACTTATTGTTATCTTAATAACATTGTGCTTGATACAGGTATTTGAAAATAATGCATAAAAGGAGTTTTGCCTTCAGTATTGACTATTCATTTGCTATATTTTGAGCATTTTATGTGAATAATAAAAATTACATTCAAATAATTCTTATTTTTTGATACAAACATTTTATGTTGAAAAGATTCTTGAAAAATATTAAGTTGATTATAAATCTTTTCGTATACATTTAAAACTTATTTTAATCATCTTATTGGATTATCTTATCTTTGGAATCATAGAATCATGTTTGAGATTGTGAGTTATTTAATGACCTTGGCATTTGAATGATTTGGATGGTTTGAGTTTAGCCTTAAAGCTTGTTTGATTTGGATGGTTTGAGCTTACCTTTTATTTGATTTGGATGGTTCGAGCTTAGCCTTAAAGCTTGTTTGTGTTCAAGTTTGTCCTTAAAACTCGGGTCTAAGCTTAGCCTTAAAGCTTGTTTACCAAGGTCTTTTTATAATATCACGAGTTTGTGGTGATTCATAAAATTATTTGATATATTTGACAATCCTACTTAGATGATCGATGTTTTCCATTAAAAAACCTCTTTGAATTTAAGTAAATCATCTTCTTGGTTTCGTTTCTAGTTTGTCTTGCATTTTGGGTTATAATGAAAACCATGAATTGCTTCGTTGGTTTATGAGATTTGTAGCTAATTTAATTATGAGGCGTCAATTCTGCTTTGGTGTTGCTCTTTTCTGGTGTTTGAGCTCTTGCTTGGTCACTTTCATTATGTTTTGTAGTGGGAAAAAGATCAATTTCATAAAAGATGTAAGGAAGATACTGAAGCGTAAAGACAGTGATGCTGGTGAAAGAGGTTGTGCTCTATGAAGAACTGTGGTCTTCACCTTTTTAGTGAGCTTCATACATCAGAAGTTGGAATTATTATGGTAAACAAATTGGTGCTCAGCAAGTCATGTCTCTCTCCAATGGCCGAACTCCCATAGTGCTAATGTGAAAGAAATATCGATTGCTTTTCTCTCCTTGGTTGCTGTCTTAATCCTCCCAAATGGTTCTACAAAATCGACACTCTCGGATTCACATTTTTTTGTTGTTAGACAAACTTTTGGTATACACACCATAAGTTTGAGGGGAAGTGTTAAGATTTAATTGGATTGGTTGGGCCAATAGGGCACAACCCTGCTGACTTCGAGGATCGGACCAATGTGGCCTGGTTACTGGGAGCAAAACATGTCCTCCAACGGCTAGTTGGATAGCCGTTGGAGACTCGAATGGCTATCCAGTTAGCCGTTGGAGAGTCTCTATCCTCTCTCTATCTTGTATAAAACTGACTAATTAATTTGTAAATAGGAATAATTTTTCAATTCAATAAAATTCATACCTGATTCTTTACACACTTGGCTCACAAAACTATATGATATTTAGATGGAAGAACAAGAGATGTTGGGAGAATGGAGGAGAATATATTCAGACCATCCACAAGAGAAGGATATACCCAAAAAATATGTGAATTATAGGGATATCAAGTTAAGAACTTAAGTCATTCAATGAAACTAAGAATGCATAGACAAGTATCTAGCATAGGAGAGAACCACGCTGGATTTATTTAAGAGAGATTTACTATAGATGGTATTCACTTATTAAGACATCTAATAGAACACTAGGATCTAGATGCCAAACTTTTACATGATGTTCATTGCTTTTGCTTATATGACGTGACATCACACACAAAAATATTTCTACGAGAAAAGGAGTTTACAGATACAGAATCTGTCAAATAAGAATGTGCAGGAAAAACTTTGGCCCTGCTGGTACTTTTGTAAATACCAAGGAAATGTATAGCATTCTGGATAGCTTTCATGATATTTTGGTTACTATAGAGGGAAGATATAGAAAGATCTTTGAGTGGGTGAAGAAACCTTTGATCGTTTTTAGGGGGAATTGGTTTGGTTTTTTCTCTTTTTTGTATAGGGGAAATTGAGTTGGGGATTATCTTCGATCTGGTGTTTGTAGACCCTTACAGCCCGTAGTTTTTAATGTAATTATTCGAACTCTGAAATGAACCAAGTCTATTATTATTTATTACTTACCAAAAGAAAATCATTTTTGAAGTACCTTTTACACCTTCTTGTGCTTCTTAATGAAACTTACCATATTTGTGGAAAGAGAACCATCTCTTATCTATATTTAACCCAGAAGCATGTCTTAAGACTGGGATATTTTGTTGATGTTAATACTAAAGTACACCAAGGGTTAGCACTAAGCCTGCATCTCTTTGCTTTAGTTACTAATAGACTAACAAAATCCATTTCTAAGATAAAATCCCTTGGTGAATGTTTGGTACTGAGTTATTTGAAGCTGTAACAGTAGATTTTTCTTTTGGAAGAAGCAAACCAAGTGTAACATAAAGCCATAACACAAACTAAAAGAAAAAAAACAAAGTAGAGAAAGGTCAAAAATGAAGACAAGAAAGGAGGTCCATGAGTACGTAAAATGAACAAAGAACAACGCGACCCTGAAACACATTTCTACACAAGCAATACCTCTAACAAGTGGCCCTGATTTCTTGACCACAAATCAAAATAGTGAGCTCCATTCATCAGATTATGCAATACAGAATCATCCCAGTCAAAATAGGTTAAAAATAATCAATACATAGCCAATAATCTGAGCAAAGGCTTGGAACATCTCTCAATGAAGAACTACCATGGAAGGATGTCATATATCCAACATGCTCTACACAAAGGTGATATCTGTTTTAAACAACCTAAATCCCACATCCTTAGTGAATGACACAAGTACCGAAAAGCAGCATACAAAACATTAAGCACAGGCAAGCAGCAAAGTTCACAGATTAGGATCTTTCGCCCTAATCAACAGTTCAACCTTAACTACATGGTCAAATTAATACAAGAAATTTTAAGATGCCTTAAACAGTCAATACTTATGACTAGAAACTAAAAAAGATAATTCAAAGTACACCAAGGACATGATGACGTCATAAATTGCACTATGTCCTCTACGAAATGAAGACTAAATCGAGGTCAACTTGTTAAAGTGATGATCAATGCCCAGGTAAAAGAATCAGGGTGCAAATACACAAACCTTCGGTCTAATAGGATGAACAGCTGGATATTCCTTTGATATACAACTTATCACTTCCCTTCCAATATCCCATCCCTTGTTAGCTTCAAGAACACCTCCAACCATAACAAGGGGGAAGGAACCATTCCCATCTGCACTTCAAATTCATCAACCATCAAAGTCCAGTCCAAGTTAGCATTGTGGGCATAGTAAGAGGCTTCTTGGTCAAAAAGCTGCACACCATATTGACCATTTGTGCATGGGAGATAGCTAGCAGAAATGCAAAAAAGGAAAAGGTTTTAGGTGATGCCTTCAGGCAGACACGATGTGTAGGACTCTGCTTATTAAATAGCATATTTAAGCAAGGCAACTTTTCATGTGGTTGTGCTTGAACAAAATCAGCAATACCAACAGCAAGCAATAACAAATTTACCTATCACAGGCTGCAATATCAAGTACATGGCTCAGTTAAATTTACACAACAAACCTGATCCTAGATTGTCGCAAAAGTAACAGAAATCTACCACGTAGTTGTAAATATTTGTCGATTTAGGAATGTTGAAGCAGCCCGATCACGAATTGTCAAAGTGTCAACCGAATCATCAAGATACGAACACAGCCAAAAATGGGTGTTTCAAGTCAAGAATGCACAAATCAAGTCAAGTATCAAATGGTCAAGGTGTCGTGTAAGAAACATGTTGAGTGAAGCTCTATTTATACAGCAAGTTACAACATTTACAAGAAGAAAAGAGAGAGAAGAAAGGTCAGCCAACAATCATCTAGCCGTTGGAGGTCTCCCCAACAGCTAGTGAATACTAACCGTTAGGACTAGGGAGGCCCCCAACGGCTAACTGGAGGTGGCCAGGGCCGTGATGGCATTGTCTATCTATTACACAAACACGGGCCCTAGTGGCCCATCCTATTTAAGTTTAACACCCTCTCTCGAACTTACGGTGTGTATACCGAAAGTTTGTCTAACAAAAAGTTAAATCGGGTTGCTGATAACGATTTGGTGAAAAAGTTTGTCAATTGAAACTCAGATAATACATAACATAGAATAATCTTCTTGTTCAAACATTCTTCTCGAACAAAATGACAGTCCATTTCAATTGTCATTGAGTAATTCAGTGATCCAAGAGATTTATGTAGCAACAGTAGCCATGGCTCGGTACTCAACCTAGGTACTCAACTTATGTAAAAAAAAGTAAAACCTTTTGTTGTTTTTTGTACTTTCAGGAAATTAGTGATTCACTTAAGAAAACACAAACCACTAGTTGAATGTTTGTTGTTGACATCTTCACCTCAATCAACATCAGTAAACATAGATAGATCAAAAGACGAAGAAGAAGTCAAAAGTATCGCCTTGTTCATATAACTCCTTACATAGCGAATAATTCTCATAACATCACTCATATGGATCATGATAGGTGCTTCTTGAAATTGACTAATTGTATGTACTGCATGAGACATATCAAGACGGGTTATATAAGATAGATTAGTGCACCTATCGTAGCTCTTAACTTTGTGCCAAGGACCTTGAGTGTATCAACTTGTTTGTTGTTAGTGATCCCTGACCTATCAATTATTTTATTTGCAAACTTAGTTTGTGATATAAAATACCCTCTATTATTTCTAACAATTTATATAGCCAAAAAGTAACTAAGAAGGCTAAGATCTTTCGTCTCAAACTCACGATGAAGATCATGTTTAACCTATACAATTCCTTTTTATCACTTTCAATGATGATCATATCATCCACGTATAGAAGTAATATAACAATACATGTATCAGATTTTCTTACAAACAAAGCGGTGTCGGTATAGCAAGATACAAATTTATGCATATGCATCAAGTCTTCAAAACGATCAAACCAAGTCTTGGGAGTTTATTTAAGATCATAAAGGCTTTCTTAAGTTTAACAATATGATCCTAGGGAATATCAAATCTGAGAGGTGTCATATAAACATCTTCATTCAATTTTTCATTCAAAAAAGCATTTTTAACATCAAGTTGAAAAATATTCCAGTTTTTTATAGAACTAAGAGTTATAAGAATCCTTATAGTGGTCATTCTAGCAACAAGAACAAACATTTCATCATAATCAATTCTATGTTCTTGAACATAACTCTTGGCTACCAATTTAGCTTTATATCTTTCTATATTACCATTACTATGAGTTTTAGTTTTGTAAATTCACCTATATCCAATAATTTTCTTATCCTTGGGTTTGGAAACAACACACTAAGTTTGAGTTTTATCCAATGCATTCAGCTCTTATTGCATAACATCCTCCCATTTCGGAATGCCCTTGGCTTGTTGGTAGAACCTAAGCTCTTTTACTTGTAAAAGGTTGCAATCAAATTTTTTCGTTGAGGGTTAAAATATTCATAAGATATAAAGCATTATGAAGGTTTTGAAAATTTAGGTTCTAATTGTGAGGTATTTTGTTCTCTAGGTCTTCTAGTATAATGCAGCAGAAAAGGTTCATTAATATGTTGTGTCAAGAAAAACATCATTCTTATAATGTTGGATAACATCAAGATTGTCTTCAAGATCACTATCATCAGTTTCACTATCCTCTAAGTTAAAAAAATCATGCAAAGAAGATTCTTTATTATTTTCAATAGAACTAGATTTATTATAGTAGTTATCTTCAAAAAAAAATCACATATTTAGAAACATATAGCTTATCATTAATAGGGTCAAAACATCTATATCCTTTTCTGTCGATTTCATATATAAGAAAAACACATTCAATAGCTCTAGGAGACAATTTATCATTTTTATCGGTATAAACAAAACATTTATAACAAAAAAACCCTTAGTCTTTCATAATAAGGAGAGAGGTTATACAATTTTTCAAAAAGATAAAATTTTCAGGATGGGTTGAAGGCATTCTATTAATGAGATATACGATGGTAAGAGTAGTTTTCGCCTAGAAATATTACTAGTAATTAAAAGTGTTCTACAAATCTTTATAATGTGCCTATGTTTTCTTTCTCCTAACTCATTTTGTTATGGAGTTTTGGTACAAGATTTTTTATGTAAAATCCCATTTGTTTCAAAAAAAATTGAAAATCTTTTGATAAGTATTCTCCTCCCGAGTCAAATCTAAAAATATTAATAGTAAAACCGAATTTATTTTTCACCATATTGTGAAAAATTAAATATTTTTCAAATACTTTCGATTTATGTTTCAATAGATATATCCAAGTAAAGCAAGTAAAATCATCTATATAAAAGTTACATAATATTATACTCCTTTGAAAACAACAAGGGCAGTTTCCCAAACATCGGAATGTATTAATTCAAAAGGTTTACTTGTTATAAAATTTCTTTCACCAAAAGAAAGATCACACATTTTCCCAAGGATACATTTTTACAATCAAAATTATGAATCATATTTTTCTTGAACAAAAGAAAATTACATGGTCTATACATATCCAAATGTCTAAGGCGTTTATGCCAAAGAGTAGTATCATGAACTACATTACAAGATTCAATATTTTGCATAACTAAACTATTCATTTTGTATAGTCCACTTTCTCTATAGCCTTGACCAATCACCTTCTTCGATAGGTGATAGATTCTACACTACACAATTCTTAGATAAAAAAGCGATTGAGCAACCGAGAGAAGATTTAGATTTAACTTAAGTATGAAACTTACATTTTTTATTTTTTGAAGTTTCGTATCATCGACCGTAAAAACATGTTTATCAAAAATATTTTGAGGATTTTTCAAAGACTTTTCCATCATAAGTCATATGAAAATAAACGAATCTAAAAACTAAGATATACCTTGAGAAGTGGATAGAACATTTTTTAAAATGCTTGTCTTCTCCTTAAATATTTCTTCTATGTAGGCCTTATGTTTAAAGGTAAGACTCCTCCATCTTTGTCTTCCATGGCTCCCACGTTTCCTATCTTTTTCGAAGAATGAGACAAGTAGTCTTAATGTGACCACTTTCTTTATAATAGTGGAAAATAGTGTCTTTGTTTGGCCATTACACTATTGACTTTTTGTTCGATCCATCACCACATTTTTATCCTTCGAAGCTTTTAGCATGGGGAGGCTTGTATGTCTTAATATTTGCTTCTGGCTTTGAAGCAGCAAGAATGACTTTTTTTGCAATACTTAGATTTTTAAATATAGTTTCTTTCATAACTAGATCGACCAAAAAAAAGTATCCCCTTTTGGTCTAGGTTTCCTATAAATTAAATTTAATCGAATATTTTCGAATTCACCCCTAAGACACTGCATAAATAAAAAAGTATTGGTTGTCCAAAAATTCATTCATTGTGGTACTCTCTAATGCTTAAGTTTTCTTCCCTAAGCATTATCATTCTTTCCATTAAATCTATTTGAAACACAAAATAATCTTAAGAATGAATCTTTTTCAAATATTACCAAGTTTCAAAGGCACTTTCAAATACACTAATTTGGTTTCTAAGTTTATTATAATATTTTGATAAATAATTCATGTTATTTCTCCCAAGTTTTTAAATTTTGTTATTAATTTTCTTGGGCTTTAAAAACATGACCGTATAAATTTTCAAAATCTAATTTTGGTTCTTGAATTGTCTCATCTATGTAGTCTCAATAGTCTTTTGATAAGAAGTAATTATCATAGTTCTTGCCAAACTTTGATAACATTTTGGGTTAAGAATACACTTAAAAGATTCATTTTTACTATCCATTTCAACAAACAAACAATAATTTTGATGTTACCTGAAGTTGAGAACGTCAAACATGCAATATCACGAACTTTCCAAATTTTAGCATGTTTCTCGATGTGCTTGATTTCTTCAAAATGAGGCTTTGATACCATGTAAATATTTGTCAATATATAAATGTTGAAGCAGCCCGATCACGAATTGTCAAAATGTCAACCGAATCGTCAAAGATACTAACACCCGAAAATAGGTGTTTCAAGTCAAGAATGCACAAATCAAGTTAAGTATAAAATGGTAAAGGTGTTGTGAAAAACAGCATATTATTGATGTTGAGTGAAGCTCTATTTATAGAAAAAGTTATAGTATTTACAAGAAGAAAAGAGAGAGAGAAGAAAGGAGGGTCAGCCAACAATCATCTAGCCGTTGGGGGTCTCCCCAACACTAGCTGGAGGTGGCCATGTTTGTGTAATAGGATGGGCCACTGGTGCCTGTGTTTGTGTAATAGATATGGCCCTGCCTATCTATTACACAAACATGGGAACCAGTGGCCCATCCTATTACAGTTTAACAGTAGTTACAGGTCAACTATATCAGCAGTTTCAGAGGCATGATAGAACACCAACCACAAAGAAATAAGGCCATCAAACATTCAGCGGAAAGAATCTTTCAATAGGTTGAATTTCCTAGGGGGCAGTACCATCTCCAAGGTACTTAGGCATACTCATTATGAAATACGAACAGATAAAACTAAATGCATCTTAAAGTAGGGTTTTGAAGTTTTACCTTCACCACTTAACCCAAGTCTCTGAACAACAGCTTTAACACTAGCTGCCAATTCATGAACAGCATCGGTCAAGATTTCATTAGCAACCTGATCACCAGCTTCAGCACATGCCACTACAGTGGGAACAAGTGCAGCGATTCGAGCCCAAGACAGATCTGCATAGACCCAGCTGCATCCAGAAGGGGAAGAAAAGTTCCAAAAGCTAAGTAATTCTGAAGCTTGCAAAATGATCAGACTGAAAAGACAATCAGAATGTTGTGCCACCAAGGAAAATGCATTAATAGAACTCCAATTCAAATCCCTTAGGTAAATGAGTACAGCCCTATTGTATCTCAAAAACCAAAAAGGTGTCTAAAATGGGTAGTTATCATTATAAAGGCAAAATGAGTAGTTAAAAAACAATCATAAACTGGTACATTGGAGTCAAACTTCAAATATACTTTGGTAACCACATATTAAATAAGAAATGCATCCGAATTATCAAATTTACCATATACATGTATGTATTAAACTAAACTGGGGAATTTTTCAAACTAAGCTAAATTTAACAAGTACCAAAAACCATCTTTTAGAGCTATTTTAAAGCCATTTAGGACAACTGAGGAGATAAGCCTGTTCTAAATTAACTTTTACATATGGACATCGATGGATATATGTCTTATTTGCCCACAAGGTGCCACCTATGACAACACACAAATTATGTGACCTTTAGCAGCGTGCCATGATACTTTAGTTGTTACAGAAATGCTACAAGTTTGATAACCATGTTGAGAAAATGGCATAAACCTTAACTTAACCAGGCCTTTTTCCAGGCTAAGTGGAGTCAACTAGAGAGAGTAGCACAAGGAGTTCGTAGGAGGTCAACCTTCCCAGTGGTATTCCCTCCCAAGGATGCTTAACTTAGAACTTGTGAAAGATCTGGTCCATTTAGGTTCGAAAGATCACATCCCATGTAAACGATTCAACATGTTTTATGTTGTCTATTGCCTACCTACCTTCCTCTTGGGCTTGGAACCCGATATGGAAGGGGGAACCCTCACCATAGAGTGAATCAAAAGTAGAAACTTGAGAGTGTCTAAATGTTTCATTCACATGTTTTCCAGTAAACAGTGCCTAAATTTTTTAGTTGATTTTCCCTTAACTGGTCAACTTCTCTCTTTTGGAGGTGAGAAAGGAAAAGAAAAGAACTTCTTTTTCACTATATGTATGCAGCTACCTTGTGTCAGAAAAAACACATCACCTACAAAACCAGTCCATTAAAATTACAAGCATATTTGAACTTAATTTAGGGCAATTTAAGAATAACCTACTGCGCTAGTATTTTTATGAAACTGTGTCTAATTAGCAGTGAAATATAGTTGCCAAGCAATTGTCTGATCAAATTACTATGTTTTCAATCTGCAAAGTGAAAGAACTTTTGCATTCTTCACGCTTAGTTTTGACAAAACGCTGACAGACAAGGACAAAGTAAAAATTACCCAATAATTTCATCGGTAGAGGACAGGCCAAGTTCATTTAAAATACTGTTAGTGAGAGTTGTCCGTGGACCACGACCATCATGAGCCCTCATTATTGCAGTCAAGGCCTTTGCAGCAATCCCATAGCCACTGCATCACAAACAGATAAAGATCAGTGCCATGCCTTTGTCTTCTGCGACACTAAATGAGATATAAGTTCATTCTGATTAAATGACATCCATGGAGAACATAGAAAATTTTCTAGTGTGAGGCAAAGTTCAGCTGAGTGGAGTTGAGGTGAGGCAGCCTATATAAATTAAAACCGAGAAAAGGAAAGGACTTTATTGATTCTTTGGATTTCTCGCTCATGAACAGATCCGTGAGGGTAGGGTATATTGGTGGCACTAACCTGAACAAGCACATATATAAAAGGTACGCTTGCTTCACCCTCTAATTCTTGGACATATTTTTCAAACACGCTTCCTCTTTCTCAAGATAAAAAGCAAACATAAAAACTAAATGCCTGTGGTTTCTGAGGTCCATCTGAGAGAACTGAAGCATCAAAACTTGTGATTTCAAATTACAGAGAAGGTGGTGATCTGAAATGAGTGGTTCCAAGTGGATTTCTCGCTCATGAATAGATCAGTGACTGTACGGTATATTGGTGGCACTAACCTGAACAAGTACATATATAAAACATACCCTTGCTTCATCCTCTGATTCTTGGACGTGGTTTTCAAGCATGCTTCCTCTTTCTCAAGATAAAAAGCAAACATAGAAAGTAAATGCCTGTGGTTCCTCAGGTCCATCTGAGAGAACTGAAGCATCAAAACTTGCGATTTCAAATTACAGAGAAGGTGGTGACCTGGAATGAGAGGTTCAAAAAATCACATGCGATGACCCACCAAACATGTGACCAAAACAAACATACCCATCGAGCACTATGACTGAACTAGGTTCACTTGAAGTTGGCAAGGTCCCCAACTTGACTCAAGTGAATCCCATGTTTCAGCCCTTAATCAATTCCAGAGAATAGTATATCACATCATTGACTCAGCTGAGTCTTAACAGTGACCTGACTGAGACAGTCATGTGTTACTATTGACCTAATCCTTTGCTTTCTGGAATCATTTCTGGTGAACAAAAGAACCGGGTCAATGGTAAACCCAGCTGACTCAGTCAAGTCAATGGTAAGACAACTGACTCATTCAAGTAAATGGCATGACCCGATCAGCTAAGTTCATTTCCATATCATTACTCAGTACATAAGACACCTGACACCTGACTCACTGAAAGCAATCTTACTATTTGGTCGCTGATGTAATGTTTTATACATAACTTCTTCTCTATCAGTCTGGGTTTATAGTCATTTCTTAATCGTTATAGAAATGAGCTCAATACCAGATAAAAGACTTTTTTGTCAACAGATAAAAGAAATTTTGATTTGCCTAAATTTCACTTATTCCCGTGAGAGTTGACCACATTCAAGTTCTTCCCTTGGTTGGATCAACTTCTAAGATGTACAAATGGCAAAACACTATAATTCAAAATTTCAAATACTTTATAGTATAACAGTTCTAGTCCACCATTAACCAAAGGAAACGTGAAGGTGGTTCTCCAATAAACGTGAAGGTGTTGATACTTAAACCAGTTAGACCCAAGCATCACGCTGTGCAGCAATTTACACAAATTTGGGGTGCTTCAGGAAATAAAAGAAAACTGAAGGTAATATTGGAATAAGATTTCATCATGAGTGCAGAAGTAACTCATTATGGGGCGCTTCTAAAAGTAACAGAGTGAAGGTGGTTTTCCAATAAACTTTCATTATGTTGTATGCCAATACGAGGATATCAATGCATTGCACATATCTTTAGAACCTACCATTGGGTGAAGAAATGGTAGGCTGTGCATTATAAGGAATGCAGTAAAATGTGTTCAATCTGAACAAAGTAAAACCAGCAGCAGAAATACCTTGCTGCACAAGCAAAAGCTACAAAACTGTTCCTGAATGGATAAACCTATAATTACAGCATAACTACCTCTCGTCAATTGCATTTTAATTGAAGTTTGCATTCACAGAGGTTAATGCTCCGATAAAAGGAAGAGAAAGCACTGAAAACAAACAACATAGTCCACATCCAAATTCAAAAGAAAAAAAAAGATTAACCAACATTGTACCTAATCATATCCAATCAGAAGTATTTTCTGATGCTATATTAAAGTTAAATGAATTTGGGACTATACTGAAATATGTCATACAACAACAACTAAGCCTTTTCCCATACTAGACAGGGTCGGCTTATACTGAAATATGTCATGCTAGATCAAAATTGAAGCCAGATCAAAAGTATATCTTCCCATTGTCACAGATTCACACGGTATTGAGCTTTTACTGAAATTGAAAATTATGACTTCCTATGAACCCTTGAAAATAAAATAAAATAAATGAAACCCAACATTTTGGAAAGATATGCAAGCAGCTTATTCTTTCAAGAAACCATAAGAACGAGAAAGTTAGAGAATACAAATTACTTTCAAATTACAAAATATAAGTCCAGTTTTAACAGATCTGGACTTCAGAGCGTGCAGTCTTGAATTTGAAGGCTACAGTTCCTATACCCTAGTTTGTTTATCTATCCCAAGAGACTCCTGTGCACGAACCTATCTACACATACACACACATATATGCATACATATATATATATATATATATATTGCAGGTTTTCAATTATATAGTCACTGAAGATTCTTGTTCCCAAAATAACCTTTTTCTAGCATGCCAGGTGCAACTCACCTCCCCCAGTCGCCTAAGATAGGTCCAGCACCTGCAGCGCGAGCTTCTCTTCCATCTTCAGTGAAGCCATAAGCAATGGTACCAGTACCTGCAATAAGAACGCATCCCTGGAGCTTTCCCATTGTTCCACTTGCCAAAGCAGCCACTGCATCATTTTGAACAATGAGCTTAACATGGCTTGGGAAGATGTCTCTGGACACAACAAAGGAGATAGAAATCAATGAATTATACATACACCAGATCAGAAACATTAAAAGACATAGTAAAGACAAGGAAAATTAAATTAGGCCCATAATCATGCATCTTCAATCATCAACAAAGCCTCAACACATGGGGAACCTGGTGACACATAGGTCCTGATGCTATAAAAATAGATGAATGACCAAAAGCTTGAGGGAAGTCATATGTATAGATAACTCAGATGTAGCAAAACCACACTTAATTCCTTCACAAGTTCCGAGGTGCATGTCTGTCGAGAAACTAAATTGTCACTCAAGGAAAGCTTAGCAGCGTCTATTATATCAGTAAACTGTATATCGTGTAATGAGGAATGAAAAAATCGTTCATGGTTGACATGCATAAATATAGATGTTTTGAATAAGAAGGATTTAAGGACATAGAAAGAGCAAAACTAGAGGGAAGAAATAATGACTTGTTTGAAAGGATGATGTGGTCCAAATACAGACTAAAGTAGAAAGTTGGAAATTATATGACAGGGAAGTTAATGAGAACATTTGCTCCAGGTACCTATCAAAATAAGCAGAGAAATCCTAATAAAAATTGCATTTTCAGGAAGTGTTCAAAGCAAAAGTCCACATTACACATAAGATGATAAGAGAACACAGCACAGCTTTTAACAAATATGACTGCCTTTGACAATGTTAAAACTTGATTCAAGAACACAGGAATAAATGCATACTTGCTGCAGTATGCAATTTAGAGTCAATTATTAATGAAGCTGCCTCTTATTTCCCTCAAGATAAAACCGTATAAAGAATGTAAAAAGAATGAAATGAATGGCATGTAGTTTAATCCTTGTGATTAAACAAGCATGCAGAAGATGGTACAAGTAAGTGATGAATCAGTAGGCTAGACAAAAGAGAATAAAATGCAAGTGAACTTGCAGACATTCTTTTTAAATGATTAAAAGAGACAAACTGGACAGACTGGACTAGTCATTAGCTTTGTCTGCGAAGTCACATGAGCACCGCTTCAAAACTGAAAAGATTGAAAAACACATAATAAGTATGCTGACGATGTTTGGCCTGCCTCTTTCAGGAGAAAATTTAAGATATAACTAATAGTTATTGTTGCTATAACACCAAATATTTGTAAATGCAAAACTAGAACTCCTGCAAGTGATAAAAACATAAAAAGCACCGTATAAGAAATTACTTGTAAATAAAGAGGCTGCATCTAATGATAGCCAGTCATTTTGCTGTAACACACTGAAGTTATTCATCAAAATGCAAGTATTTGAAAAAAGTATTTGAGATAATACTGAACATATAATAAGAGCAACGGTACCAATAGGAGGGTAAGCAAACATGTAATGATGATGGTCCAAACCTAAGCCACTTTAATGTCCGTTGCTGATCTGATGGATGATTAACACCAGATATGGCCAAACAAACAGCACGTACAGCAGACCTGCTGGAGTTGGAATTCATCAGTGCTTCAGCCATAACTTGCTCAAGAGCCTCTCTTGCGGCAGCTTCTGCATGAGAAAGAAATACTATCACATTCCGTGACCTTCAAAGATAAACGTGACAGTGCACAAGTGAACCAAGCTGTCAAAGTCAAACTGATTGAAATAGCACAGATATTCTATCAAGTAACGTATGAAATCCAGCACTGGGATTTCTGTCTGTCGTGAACAAATGGTCAAAAATCATGGTGGATGTGCTATTTTACCGTGTAATTCTACCTTAAGACATGAGCTCATTTCAGCTCATGGGACCAGACTCTGCCTGACGAAAAATCAGTATGACTGCTTGTAGAGGCAGTCAGAAAAACATCCATTTGTTAGGTTATTTCTCCAATTTATTCTACACAGAAATGTTTGTGTCCTTTAAATGTGTACTAGAAAGCAACAGAAACTTCAAAGTTCAACCACCCACTGTTCTATTGATGATGATAAATATAAGACTGCATTTGTCCTACAACAAAACATAAAGGATCGCCATAATCTACAATTGCCAGAAAATGGAATAAACTAAAGAACAATTTCACTACAATATTTCATGCACGAACAGAAACCACGAAATGTGCGGTTGTAGAACATCAGGAAACATGTTTTCGCAGTTAGATAACGTGAAACATGAATCAGCCATATGTTAGTCCCAAACGTTGTACGCCGTACAAATGATCAAAGAACCAAAACAACATAGGATCCATCTTTGGTTTCTTCTCAAAATTAAGAGAACGAAAACAAGACTGACTAAAATAAATATGTGCCAAGCAAATAATCCGGTTCACGATGCAATCAACTACGAGGAACGACAATACGATGAACAAAATTAAGTACAGATAACATCCAACTTCCAACAATCCAATCGAGACTATTTATTGCCACAAGTCCTACTTACAGCTGCCAAATGTGATGCACCGACAATCGGTTGGGCACAAAACTCGCAATCAATTGACATATGAATCCGCAACGGATCAAAACTACGACAACCAACCAGATGATTTTACTAAGCCCTTCATGAAACTATGTCATCGTACAGAAACCAAATAACATATCGGGTCTAAATCTTACCTCCAACACTATTGTGGTTCGAGCAGCCTGCAACAACTCTAGAAAGCACTGGCAGAGAGTCGGGCAATTCGCCGGAGAGAGGAATCTCCATACAGATACACACGGTCGACGTGGCGCCTCCGTCCACCCCGAGGACAACTCCTGGCCGACCCAAACTTATCGGCATTTCGCACTCGAAATTCCATATTTCCCCATTCTTATACCTCATCATCGAAAACCTTCCAGTAAAAATAACAAGAATGAACGCCCAATAACAATGTCAGACCCGTGCAAAGAAGAAGTCTTGTTGGGTACCCTCATTTTACAAAATACCAACTATGGATTGTCTCAATCCCATCTCAGAGAGAGAAAGGGGGAGAGAGAGATTGTGGGGAGTACCTTCATATAAAGTAAAACCAACGAGTTGTGTGCTGATACGAAACTATGATCCGGCAAGTGTGAATCTCGTGGAGAGAGAGAGGACTGGTTTACTATATATCTTTCACCTTGTAGAATCCTGAAAGAGGAAGGAAACAGCAGATTTAAGAAGTTTGTCAATTCGGGCGTATTTGCCAAACAGGAACGATGATTACAGCGCAATGACCAGAAAAGCAGGGAAGGAGGACGATTGTTCAAACCCAACTTGAGACTCCAGCAAATGCAGTGGGCCCACTTTGCTTTTGAGCGAAAGATTAGGTTGGTGCCAGAGGGACCCCACCCTAACTATTCTGCCATCGCAAACAAGGCAAATTTTTTAGGTTGATCTAAAGTAGCAAATACAGGCCAGGGCTTGAACCGACGCTACAAGCGAAAAATCAGTTACCTACCGTTTGAATTTTATTATGATTCTTATGTATATATATAGAGATGCATATTATATATAGAGATAGACACGTAAACATATAGAGAGAGGGGATAGTGGTACATGCTCAAACACTGCTCAATCTACTCAAATTTGATAGGTACTATCAATTAAGGAGATTTGAATTTAAAAAGTAAATGTCCCATTTTAATTTTCATAATTCGCATCTAATACACAATGATACATTTTAATTTTTTAATTCAAAACTCCTTAATTGATCACATTGATTGGATGATAGAAATGTTTTAGTAGATTTAGATGATTTTGAATATGAATCACTTTCTCTCTTTATTTATAAATATATATAGAAAGAGAGAGTAGTAAATGCCTAAACCCCATATATAACTTAAATCTAGTTTATCATTTTAATTGAGACTAATGATTAAGGTGATAAAACAACAGACATTTAATAGACATACACAAAATGTATTTATGATCTCAACCTTTCTATTTTTTTGGATGAATGGTTGAGGTGCATTAAATGCGAAGTACAAAAATATAAGGATACAAGAAAAGACCGTATACATAATGAGGTTATTAGAAACAAATTAGGAGTGGCACCAATAGAGGATAAAATGAGAGAACATCGTTTAAGATGGTTTGGACATATAGAAAGAAGATCAAAAGAAGAACCTGTAAGAAGGTTAGAAAAACTAAATTTGGAAAGTATTAAAAGAGGTAGAGGACGACCACAAAAGTGTTGGAAAGAAACAATAAAGAATGATCTAGCTTATTGGGAGTTAACTGCTAACATGGCACACGATAGAGATCTGTGGAAACAAAGAATCCATGTAGCCGACCCCGTCTAGTATGGGAAAAGGCTTAGTTGTTGTTGTTGTACTTTTAGTTCAAATCTCTAAATGACCAATCGATGAAAATATTTGAGTATGAATTGCACACACTTATATATACATATATATATACACACATGTGGAGATGAACTTAATGATGCTTTTTGAATGTGATCAACAGCCTCCAAGTTCCATGTGTATCCTTGCTTTTGTGTGAAGTTGGAAATGAATGCAAGCATCACACCAAGAAATAGGTACACGTTGTATCAGCACATGAACACGAAACAGGTATTCATATGCAAGGCTCGAAAAGTTTCGGGCATGTTTTTGTTGAAAACGTGTTCAAAAGATTTTGAAACAGCCTCATGACAGAAATCGTTATGAAGTGCATAGTGCATATGAGTAAGAACAATCCAAAAACATGTTTAATTGGTCGTTCTTATGCTATGATATCTTTTGCAAATCACGATAGTTAGATTCATTTAATATTTACCTGCACGAATATCTTGATAAAAAATGTTCCGTCTCAATCTCGACGTTCGGTCCGTTCTTCTAAGGTTTTGTATTGAGTTTACAACCAATTTCTGATTTGCCAATACAGTTGATATAGTATGTGAATTGAACCCCGTTGCAATCATCTGTACAAGTTTGTAGTCTGTCTTTGCAAATCCATAAAACATTTAGATTGAGGGGTTCGAGCATTAGAGGTGGCCGAACCTAACACACATGCACCCTCTAAGAGTCGAACACACACATGCACCCTCTAGGAATCAAACTCCCCACCAACAACAATGGTGCTAAAGTACCCTGCATTGAGCTAATGCCCTGGGTGCTGGTATAGGGTTTAAGTGTGGATCATCGACGAAGTTGGCATTTATAACACCATAACTGCTATCCTTTGTACTTAACCTTAGTTAACCCTCTCAGCCAATCTCTTATAAAACACAACAACAACTAAGCCTTTTCCCATACTAGACGGGGAAAAGGAATGCAACACGAGGACTTTCCCTATCCCAATACTACTCTCGCCCAAGCATGCTTAACTTTGGAGTTTTGATGGGATCGAGTGCAACACGAGGACTTTTCTATCCCAATACTACTCTCACCCAAGCATGCTTAACTTTGGAGTTTTGATGGGATCGGGTGTTTTAGTGCTGGTATGATCGCACCCCAGCCAATCTCTTATGGAAAAATAAATATACTTCAGATGGCTATAGTATAATGAACGTTATGAAGCACATAAGAGCGAAGCAGCAAAAACATGTTTGGTTTTGTAGGAAGGATTGCCAATGGCATGTGCGAGTTGAGAATTGAACAGAGTTTCATAGGAAAACAAGATCCAAGCAAACGGGGAATAGTATTGACACGCAACGATATAAGTTCACATAGGAATCATAATCACATGCAAAAACCATGTATTAATCCAAAACCAGTTACATCATCTACCAATAAGATATAGTAAACCGATGGTTCACGGCATCCATATGGGTAGAAGGCGGGGTCTTTGACCAACAAGCAAATGCTGAACCACTCTAAGAGTATAAATGTCAAAATGGGCATGGACGAGGCTAACTCTGGAAAAATGCAGGGCTAGACCAGACATTATTGGCCATCATTTGAGGAGAATAGATGCCTCACAGGACTATACACATGCATATAATATATATGTATGCATAATTAATATACATGTACATATATAGAGAGAGAAACATATATACATATATATTATATGTATGTATATATGTATATGTATGATATAGAGAGTATGCTCAAACCCATCTAAGCTTAAATATACTTAAACATTTATGGAGTGGTCAGTAGTAGAAATTTGAATTTAAAAGTAAATTCTACTATTATATAATAATTAAGTTTCATGATTTCATTGATCGAATAGTGAAAATATTTGAGTAGATTTAAGCATGAATGAGTTTGAACCGAAACCACTTTTATATGTGTGCGTTTTTATATTTATAGATCATGTCCCAAGGGGCTGGTCCAAGCTAGCATTTCATAGGCCCACATATTATGTGGGCCAGCTCGACCCAACCCGGTCTACGAGGACTAAGGCCGGGCTGGGCCATATCGAGTTCTCTTACAAAAGATTCAAGTGCTTCGTAGTTCCCCAACTACTATTGCTTAGAAATATGTCTCCAGAGGTGGCTAGCTTGAATCTGGCCTGATGGGTTGGACCATACCTAAACTGCTTGAAAACTTGTTTGAAACTGAGACCAGTCAGATGATGTTTATGATCATCCAAAGACCGCATCCGCGCACCGCAGGTCATGCATATCAAACCTCATTCATCCCGCACTCACTTTGGTACAACTCACCCTACCCCGCTTTAACCCACACAAATAATACTTTTGCAAATGAGATTCACTTAATATAATATGTTTTATGTAAAACATGAATTGTACTCTATATGATATTATGCTATTAAATTAGAGAGTGATTATAGACACACACATACATACATACATACATATATATATATATATATATATATATATATATATATATATATGAAAGGTATTACTTGGTACATAAATATCAGTATGGGAAAAGGTGGGTTTACCTGAAACCTAACCGTGGTTAGATCCACATGCGTGTCTTCTTTGCCTCACATGACCGTACTGCCTTGAGAATGTGCTCCATTTAAAGGTGAGGCTGGTAGATTTTGCCAACTCTAGAAGGCATTGGAAAGTTATGTTTTGAGTCGAGGGCAAGTATGAAAATATACAACAATTTATTCCCCATATATTATTTATTTACATAAACTCAAATATTGCTTGTGGTATTTAGTTTGTTACATATATTTGTATATTTTTACAAGAATAAATCGCAAAATGCTTGTATTTTTACAAATTTTTGTATAAAGTTTTAATTTTGTTTAGGAAAAACTTCATATTAGTGCCTTGTGATTTACCAAAAATCTATTTTAGTACCTTAAACTTCATTTTCTATAACATAGAAGACATAAGTTTCAAAAATTCATTACTCTAATACCCCAAGCTTGATGTCATTAATGCTGACGTAGTAAGTGAAAGAGTGTATTTATCGTTGACTCAACATCCACGTCAACCGGATAGTAGGATATGATACCCAAAATATATCCCATAAATGACCCATCTTTCAAACTTCACCCTAATTCCTCTTGTAGTTTTTTTCTCTCCAATATCCTAATTTCTTCCCTTCTCTCTTTCTCATTCATGCACAGGTGTCGTCCTCTATCCGTTAAACTCCATAGCTATCACCAACAACTTCAAAACCCATTACCAAAGTTTCTTTGAGTGTCTCTCATATGCGCTATGAGATGCATTATTTGAGATTCTTTTTATAGTTTTCTTAAGCTTATGTTATGAAGTTGGTGTGTTGTTCGTTGGTTTCTTCTTCTCTCAAATAGTTTTGATTTGGTTTCTTGATTTTGGTGCTTTTTATTGATCTGGTTTTTCTCTCTTGGGTTCATATTTTCGGTACGTTTGTTGATTAATAGTTGTGAGATATAGGTGTACTATATTGTTTATCCATATTTTTTAACATCCTTAGGGTTTTCATCGTACTTTTGAATAAAAAATAATACTATATTGTGTTTCGTTTATTTAAGAATTTAGATTATCTTTGTTGAAGTATGAGTTAGGGAATTGTGTTGCTACTGCATGATTTAGGTTTTTTTTGTTTTGTGAGTTGATGCTAAAAGGTGAGTGAGGAAAGGGTTGTTTATGTGGCCTTTGCCTCATAAACAACCACTAACGTTGATGTCGGAGCTCTCAATATTTATGTTTGTATAGAAATTACTTTCAACTTTGTCATCCCACATAGTGTGTCTTCTTAAATGATCTAATTAAGCATAATTAAAATATGTTATTTCTTTTGAATGAAAATTTTTCTTTTAAGGAGAACATAAATTTTTTTTGCTAATGGATGCTAATTGCTAATAAGATATTCCTTATGAGATTAATCTCTTTAAACAAAAAGTAAGTGAAGCCCAAATTTATTCATCTTACACTTGGGAGTGTTTTTATGGGTGTAGTTTGAAAGTTATGTTTAATAGGTAAAAAACCATATCAACATATAAGATCATATTATTATCCTTTGCTTCTTTTGACATGTGAGATTATATTGCTAGATTTTGTTTCATTTGCCATAAATATTTGTTTCCATTCTTTTGTTAGAGCCATGAAACTCATTACTTTTGTGTTAAATTATGTTGGAATATATGAGTACAAGCAAATAGATGATTGATTTTATTGGATTGATATCAACAATTCATATTGATCCAAACTATTTGAGATTTTAGGTGGTGTTTAAGAGAAGAAATGCAATGCCTTCATGATGGTGGTACTGTTAAGTCTACGTATGTAGAGTTATATAGAGATTATTATCTTCATACATTGCTAAACTTGAATGCAAGTTGCAATTTTGTTCAACTATATTATATGACTTTTGATGCGTTAGACATTGTTTACCCAGACAAAGAAAGAGGTAAGAGAATAAGAGGACCCGAGAGATTAATTAATGTTGTTGATGTTGACACTTAATCTGACTATGGAGAGGCATTGAGAGGAGATGAGTATGATGAGATAATTGATGATGACACTAAGTCTAGGAGAGAGGAGCCATATGGTAAAGAGATATCTAAGCACAAGAAGATGAAGAAGAGACATATATATAAGATTATAAGAAAGAGACATATTTGAAAGCTAACAAAGACAAAACATCTAAAAAAGGAGGAAGAGTTATATTAAGAGGGAGAGTATGAGACACAACATAACTAAGGCATTCAAAGGATGACGATCATGATTGATGTCCTTCAAAGTTAAAGGAAGTAGACTTAAAATGATGAAGAGTTATATGAGGATGTTGATTAGCAACCCCACACACATCAATAAACTCCTTATATAGGTGATGATAACTATATGTATAGCCTAATAAGGTCAAACGAGGAGCATGTTCATTGACAACGGATAGACTTTGGTAAGAGTTCTCTTTATATAATATATATATGCCAAGAGATTCTATTTAGAAATGATACTATATATATAAATGTAGTGAGGGATTGGTGTGTATCAAGGACTTTTGATTACCCTTATGATAAACCAACACGGCCAACATTTATAATGTAAATTCAAATAAAAGGAAGATATGAGCGTATGTATCAAGTCAACAATGTTAGAGCTAAAAAAAAGGTACATGATAAGATCTTTGGGACACTTAAAAATAAAATATAATATAATTATGAACTACTGTAATATGGTATTGATCACTAATATTGGATGTTGTAAAGTAAAAATACAAATAGGTATGTGTTTGAGAGTCAACCAATGACCAAAGTTGCTCATCCTGTGTTGTATCACAACCAATTCCCTCCTTCATCTATGTATACCTTCCATTTGACGCACAAAAGTAAGACTTGTTTGTAGTGCATTTGGCTCTTTGTTGACTTTGATAGATGTCATTTGAAAGACTGTTTGGAAAGGATCTCTTTTATGCAATTACACATGATAAAAACAATAGCATTTATTTACTGTCACTTGCAAAATTTGATTTCAAATGCAAAAAAAATGTTTCTTAAATAATCACATGTTATGATGTTATATGAAGTGGTCGAATGTTATATGGAATGTATAAGTTATATATTTTTGTATGATATTATTTATGAAATGCTTTTAGTGCTTATGCTATTAGTAAAGAAAATGAAATATTTGTATATCATATAAAATGCTTGTAGGTCATATAGTGTGATAAGTGAAAGTCATGATAAATAAAATGCTTACAGATTATGTGGCATGTACTATATGTGTTGTATGTTAAATGTTTTCCTATGCTATTATTTATGGATTATGAGTAGACTATGCTTATTAGTAAATAAAATAAACTTCTTGTATTTCCTATGAAATGCTCATAGGTCATATGGTGATAAGTGAATGTTACAGGTTAAGATGTTACATCAATATGATCCACATGATGTACTATATATGAAATACTTGCACCTCATATCGTGTCACAGGTTAATTACACATTTTTGTATTTTACGAGCATGAAACATTTTAGTTGATATATATTCATGGGAGACTTTATATATTCATTGTTTTTGATAAAGTATAACAAAAGGGGTAAAAAAATGCTACACTATACATCCTTATACATGACATATTTCTCCGTTGCAAGGTCTCGTTTCTTCTTGATCTTCTTAAGTTCTATCTTAATTTTATGACATATTCTGCGTGCTTGTAATCTTTAGCAGAGTTTTACATGATTGCAATGACTTCAATTTGATTCACATGATACCCGATACTGCTTTTCACACTTGTCATTCATATTATATACCTATACTGCTGAAATAAGAACATACAAAATTACAATTAATTACTATTTCAATGTAAATGTAACAAGGCATACCATTACAATAACATCAACAATGCATGCTTTGACAATGAAAGAAATGGTGTATGGTTGCCTCTTGATATTTAGAAATTTTGATGTCCATTCAAAGCTTTGACATTTGGTATAAAGTCATATAAACCTTTTCACACCATGACTTTTCTTTAACGATTTTTCTAAGTACAACCTTGCATCATGTTTATATTGAAACACAAAATACACAACTTTATTGTACTTATTTGTTTGGTTTTAACAATCTTTGCAACAATTATACACGTCCAAAACCCTTCAAATAAATACATAATATTTCTTTCTATCCAACATCAAGTTTGCAAGGTTTCAACTTCATAACAAACTATAAGACACTAAAGTAACTAACTTGACAAAAAATAATAAGACACTAAAGTGAATACCGTCAATCTATGTGATATTATATCAAACATTTTACTGCTTTATGCAAAGAAAATGTCGGAAATTACAAACTTTTATATTTCTTATTAAATGCCCCATGTTTCTTATTATAAGACTAATTTAATTACAAAAACAACTAAATGAGCAACACGTGAACTCATATAAATGATTTCCGTGCTTTTGAATTTCTAACTCACATATTTTCTTGCTTGTCGGGTTTTCAAAAGTGTATGATTTTTATTCTTACTATAAACCAAAATATAAAGCAAATTATACTTGCACTTATCTTGGAGACAGACAATCGGTGGTGTAAGTATTGTGCTACCGTCAACCGGCGAAGAGGAAGAGAGAAAGAGAGAGGGAAAGAGCAATGTGTGTGTTTTAGAAGATGTAGAAGTGAAAGCCGGTGATCGAGAGAGAGAGAGAGAGAGAGAGAGAGAGAGGTGAATTTAGGGATTTTTGGATATTAGATTTTTGATATCATATATGAAATAGGTCGTCACTATCCTATTCACATGAATGCTCAATTAGTGATAGGCACATGTTCTCATTTGCTAGGTCGGAAAGTTGGTAACAGTGTTATGCTGAAGATATTGAAATGATAGTATTTGAAACAAGTTTAGGACAGTAAAGTGGATTTTGGATAAACCTAAGTTTCTCGTTTTGCTTATACATGCATATCATATGCATGTAACTATTTTCCAAAATACCATGAGAATTTCTCGGCTTTCCATATACATCCTTAGGCCCATTAACCAGCACGATAGCAAGCGTACTGGTTCCTCCACTGTTTCGTACCTCTCTAGCCAACGACGCGATGAAGTGCGGTCCAGCAGCGTAAGGGCTACGCGGGAACGCAGTCTAGGGTTAGTATAAATATTTCTATGAGAGTCATCGTCGTGGCCGAGATAGTCTTCGACTTCTCTTTACATTGTTTGGAAGTGCGAACGTCTAGGTTGTCGGAAATGCCTCCAAAGGCATCTAAATCAAAGGACGTTCCGGCCGAGCGGCCCATCCTTGGTAGATTCTCGTCTCACCTCAAGATTGGTATAGTAAGTCACTGGCGTCCATTTGTGCTTTTATTTTGCCGTGGCCAAACGAAATTTCGTTTCCATCAGGTTCGAATCGATGGATTCGATGATATTGCAGCGTGGATTAGTGTTTCTTGTATCGATTTTGTAGATCTTTGTTTACTATTTAATGTTACTGGAAGCAAAAGTCCTTCTTTCTTCTTTTTAGTTTTAAATCTGTTCCATTATCTTAAAATTATTAACCATTGAAGTCAAGTCGATCTTTTCAAAATGTATGGATATTTGAGAAAAATATATCCTTCTGTGCTTTTTGGAGATTTTGGGCATTTCTCTGCGTGATGTATTTGCTGTTTGAGGTTTGATTCATGGCTCTTCAGACACGGGAGCAATGTAGTACAATTACATGCTACCTTTTGCACGGTGCCTATAGAAAACAGATACACTGTTCTCCATTTCGATATGAAGGAGTACCATGTTGTTTTCCTTTAATTCGGTTGGTGGAGACATTTGGTATAATTCGTACGTGTCTTGCGTGGTACTTATACGTTTTCCGCGGGGTATGCTTCATGCTGGTCCTAGATGGTTTTCTTTTTTTTTTTGTTTTTCGTCCACAAGTGGGACTTTTTTATCAACCGAGCACTGAGGTTTATCCACTTCCTTTACTACAGCAGTACTCGAGCGGTGATGCTCGCTTAAGATTCTGTGAGAAAGGTGGTAAGTTGCTATTATTCCTTCCATGGTTTGACATTTGAAACAGGCATAGCAAACAGGACGCAAGGAAATATCACATGGACCAAGAACTGTCTGAGTCAGCCATTTTGGCCTTGTTCATCGTGATTCATTTTCTTTTCAGTAGAGTCGTTCTCTATGAGTGTCCATGAAGCTATACTATCTTTCTTTGTATCCCGATCTTCATTTCTTCATTTCTTCGTCTTGTTCTTCTGTTGTTGTAACCTCACTCACTGGCTACATGCAGTAGAAAAGGTTTTAGATTTTTGTTTCATTTTCTGTATTTGATAGTTGATAAGGATTGTGATTCTTCTGCCTTTTGAAATATTTATATTGTCATGGGGTACTATCTCTCATTTGGTACTTCCGGACAATGCTATGCCTTTGCTTTCTCTTTCCTGCTTTTGATTTCTATACGGGTAAGCTAGAAGTAAGCTTGTGCTTGTTTTACTGCTAGGTTGGATTGCCAAATGTTGGAAAATCCACGCTATTCAACGTTCTGACAAAGTTATCAATACCTGCGGAGAACTTTCCATTCTGTACAATTGAACCACATGAGGCAAGAATTAACGTTCCTGATGAGCGGTTTGACTGGCTTTGTCAGTTGTACAAGCCAAAGAGTGAGGTATTCCCTGTGTAATTTTCATTTTATGATTGCATATAATATGAATAGTGTCTTACATGAATGGAAGGCATTGAAGCTTGATATCATTTCCAAATAATTCGTGGAGGAATATTCTTTCCATGTTACCTTTACTTTAGACATTGTACATTGCATACAAAGATATATGCAAGAATATTTGCTAGAGAGTTTAAAACTTAGTATATTTATAGTTTAGAACATAACCTTAAGGCATTCAGTTCATAATTATTTTTCGTCATCGGCTGTTTTTCATGTGACAACCGACAAAGTGGCCTTTTTTTGTTGCTCGTTCTCCATTGAGAGTTATCATTTTACAGGTGTGGGCATAATGCAAGCACAAACAATATTTATTATTTAGAACCAATGATTTTGAGAATAAAATTACAAATGCCATATTAGTGGGGTTCACACTTCACACATAATAACATAAGTGTCTTGAGCGGCTTCTTGTAATTTGTGTCATTTTTTGGCCATGATCGTAGCATATAGTAAATTTAAGAAGGCTCTAAAGAATATAAAAGAAAATTGGAAGAACCAAGAAAAACTCTATTCTAAGCTAAGAATGTAAACCACATGAAAATATATGCCGTTACAAAGGGCATGCTGCTATACAGACCCCCTACCTTTTCGTTCTTTTTTTGATTTAAGCATGTAATGATATGAAAATACATGCCAATACAAAGGCAATGCTTCTATACAGCCCCCTTAGCGTTTTTGTTCTTTCTTTTGATACAATAATGTAACAATATGGACCGTTATGGCTAACAGTGGATACCATCAACAAAGATCACCTACTCCAAGGAAATCACCAGTGTGCACAATAAGTAGAAGATGAGTTGACATCAACAATTTGAATTTGCTACAAACAAAAGTTTGAGACATTAGTGATATTTATGCAAATGACCAGAAAAAGAATATCACCAGACACCAGTCCATTAACAGAGTTGATAGTGTTAAACAAGAGACTTTACCATATAAAAGACAATTGCATCAAATGAGAAGCTTAGTCTTAGAAAAGCTAAAAAGGATTTGTGAAACATAGAAGCACTTAAGTATACAAAATATTTCGACAAGTGTTCACTGGTACTTGGAAAGCAAACCCCCAACCAAAATTGATACCCATTTTAGTGTAAAAAAACTGATTACTGAGCAAATAAATGAAACAGTGGTATCTTCTTAGAATCATGAAAGGTTACTGCTTGGGGTCCAAGCAGCTTTTTATGTACTAACTCAGCAAATGAATAGGTTTAGTGTATCAAAAAAAAAAATGAAATGTCATACTGATTTGGGTTCATGAAACATCAACAATGCCATCATATGTGTGCACGATGCTGGTAATTCCATGAGTTTTGCATCATGAATTGCAATTATATGACATATGTTCGTTTTTGTTGATAATTTATTCAATTTTGCGTCTTTTGTTTTTTGAATGTTACCCAACATTTGGAAGGATATTTCCTGTGGTCTGCACTCTGTCCCCTGATTTTGTCTTTCATGATTGAACTGTCACTTGGAGCAGGTTTCCGCATTCTTGGAGATCCATGATATAGCTGGACTTGTGCAAGGTGCTCATAAAGGGGAAGGTTTAGGCAACAATTTTCTTTCTAATATTCGAGCAGTAGATGGCATTTTTCATGTTTTGAGTAAGTACCACAGCAATTCATTCATCTACTCCCGATTTCAAGTTATTCCTGATTTTATTACTGCTTGTAGCTTGTAGATCTGTCACCACTGCTTCTGATCTTAGTGCAGTCTATGTATGCTTCTTAAAAATAAATTATATAATGTGGCTTCACAGAATAGGTTCCAAGTTGGCCACTATGATTACATTTGTGTTTGTGTTTGCGGTCCTATACACAAACCATCTGTATTGTCTGTTTGGTTTGAATTAAAAAGACACACTTGTAGGATAACCACCTGTATATTGGTAGTTACACATACCTGTCATCTGTTATTGATTACAAGCTATTGTGCAAAACTGCTTTGTGGTATTTATGCATATGGATGTGGACTGAATCTAGCCAAACTACTTTTCTGCCTAATATACCCTTGTTAACTATCTTTTTTGAAATAAAAAGGATGATGCGTGGTTTGAATGAACGACATGTGCTAATGTTAGAGTTTAGGACATTGAGTGGATCTGCTTTCCGATTGAAATAAAAAAGATGATGCATTATTCGGATGAACTACATGTGCTAACGTTAGAGTTTATGACATTGAATGGATCATGTACCCTAATAGATTCAACTGAATTCTCCGTGATAAACTATATGTGTATATAGTATCCATATAATATTATATACGAATATGTTTATATATACACGTTTCACATTTGTATGTACAACAAAGTAACAAACTATATATGTATATGTATTTTGCTTTATATAATATGTTATAAATGAAGCTCACAACGTGGGAAAAGGCTTGGATGCATGCCCACACACACACTTATACTCTCCAACTATCACATACTGTTTGTCTTGAACTTTTCTTATATGAGATGGCCTATTTCTGTAATGTTGCATGTTACAGATCTTTGATGTATGGACTTTTGGATGCACCCGGATTTCCTTCTTTGTTTTCCAAACCTGACAAACAGATGGCTACACACTATATGGGATTCATTATAGTAATATGTGACTGGGCAAACCCTGATTGATGCAAGGGAAAAATGTCGATAGAGTTTGCTTGGTATTCCACGTTTATTTTGTGTTTGACTTGTTCCCTTTCTCTGTTGTATCACTGGCATCAAAACATCATGGAATATCCCCTTCTGGGGTGTAATAAAAATGCTATCCTTCACGATCAATTTCCTCGTCTCGTGCAGGATATAGTTGCGGAATTTTTGCATATTCTATGCATTGCTATGGCTAAGCAGACTGATATCTTTGTTCGGTAGTAAGCTTGATGTTAAAACTTGACTTCTCCCTTGCAGGAGCATTTGAAGATCCAGACATTGTTCATGTTGAATCTTCTATTGATCCTGTCAGAGATTTGGAGGTCATAACTCAAGAGTTGCGGTTGAAGGTAGGTCAGAACTTTATATATTTCTGCTTTATGCTTTTTGGCGGTTCTTTTGATGTTCATATCTTTTATAGGTGAAGTATCATGTAACATGTGTTCCTGCTTGTTTTTTACTCCAAAAAAGAGTATGTTTTCAACTATATGGTATGGTACATGGTGAATATTAAAATGGCTCTGTTTGTTATGAGTTACAATGTAATTTATTTGTCATCCATGTAAGACGAACACATATCAGAGTTGAATGGAATCAGATGTATCATAAGAAATAAAAGATAGAAAAATATGCAGATTTTATTGGGTGCCAATATATATTCTCTTCCTAATTGTTGTTGACCATTTAAGAAAATTGGAGCCTTATGTTGGTGGCCTATTTCTATGCTTATTTTCTCTCTCCTTAATTTCAGGCTTGCTTGGTATTGTTTGTTGGCATGCAAATTCATTTGGTGTCATTGTTAGCATCAATTTATGCGAGTAATATTCTGTATATGCTTTCCTCCTGGACCGCTGTTCCAGATTGATCCAATCCTCATCTCTTGAAGGAGCAAACAAGAATGATCTACATATCACATTTCATGAACTTCTTGCTAGAAAATGCTTTTGAAGTATTGGAAAGAAATACATTCCAATAATTCATTAATTCATTAATTCTTTTTGGGTGTTTTAGCTTTTTGTTGTTGAATATCTTCCTTGAGTCTTTGAACTCAAGTTCATCTTTATGCTTATCACCATATGTGCATACCTATTTCTTTGTTTTCTTAGCCGGAAAAGATTTGTTTCCTGGACGTTTAACTTTCACGATCTAGTTTCTCTATACTGCCAACTAATTTAGGGGAACTTATTAGCATTTTCTTCCTTGCTCACGTGATTTTCTTCATGTGCCTGTAATCATCCTCAGGATGTAGAATTTATGGAGAGGAAAATTGAGGATCTTGAAAAAAGTATGAAAAGGAGCAATGACAAGCAGTTGAAGTTAGAGCATGAGTGCTGCCTTAAGGTTGGTATAGTTGCATTTCAAAGTTTTTTATTGTTCTTAAGTAAATTTTAGGTGGCTCCAGATCATCAAATTGTTCCCACAGCAAATTAAACACACAGCTATGCTCCCTTGTAACACGATTTGTAGATACATGCCTAATTAACCATGCTGGACCCAACAAATGCGGGGCTCTGTTCATTCATGTTAGAGTGTAGGTGGGACTGTGTGCTTTTATCAAGTTAAAATCAGCTTGTGTTGGTCATGTGTTTTACCTGTTATAGTTTCTTGGCTTGACCATGGCCATGTCTTTTGAACATTGTTGAAATAAAAAAACCCAAGATTATTGAGAGGATATAGCATGCCTTATTCCTGTTTCCATGTTTTAGTTGATCTCTTATTTTAAAATTTTGGAATTTTCTGAAGGAGCAACTCATTGGATTAAACATATGAAACTTCAAGCTGAACTTGATCGACAACTCATATCATGCGTAACTCTTCTTTTATCCCACTTGGACAAGATATTAAATGGTTCAAACAGTAATTTGAATATAAGTAAACAGCTATAGGAAAGGTGCCATGCCAATGGTTCCACCAGTAGAAATCTGCCTTCAGGATCATGGCAGCTAAAGAGGCTTGGAGTGGCACTGCGATAGCTGAATTTTTTCATTATCCATTATACGATCTTATGACACTGCTAGCAATATTCACTGCCCACTTGCTGAAAGAAATTTGTTCTAAAGGAGGCCTTGGTTTCTTGCACTATCCATGTTTAATTCTAGCAAATGTTGGCTTTAATGTTTGTCAACTGGTAGGTGAAAGCATGGCTTGATGAAGGAAAAGATGTACGCCTTGGGGACTGGAAAACTGCTGATATAGAATTTTTGAATACCTTCCAGCTCCTTTCTGCAAAATCTGTTGTTTACTTGGTAAGTCATTTGAATTCTTCTGCTTGTGATTCTTTTGTGTGGGTCATTTCTACATCTTGGGCTTTATGTTTATTTATATGACAAACCAGTTAGGAATATCACAGTTCTCCGTTCCAGTGTGTAGTTGCTAGCATGTGTTCATCATTTCTGATGTCATAGAATTCTTAGTTAGTGCTCTTTGGATGACTTTAGGGAACCTTAAGATGGCAGTTTGATATCACATGTTTTATGTTTATGGGCCATGTGATTAAGGTGTGACTGATAATGGCTAAAAGTGCACAAAGTTTATTCATGCAAAGATTAGAGTTTGATGTTTGCTTGTTTTAGCTTTGCAGTTTCTGGCAGAATCTTGTTAATTGCCAATGCTATTATGGGTTGTGAGGCTTCATGGGTGCCTTTTGTTTTTTATTCCTTATATCTTCGCCGAGTCAGATTGGATATTTTTTTCTAGTCTTTGTTTCTCTGCCTTGCCGTTAATCCTGTGCTCCAACAGACCCCTACTGGGATGAAGCTTCAAACTAAGATGCCCATCCAACTAGAAAGAATTTCACTGTGTTTGCTATCCAGATCCCAATCTCAGCTGTTAATCATAATGTTGAAAAGAAGAACCCTTCCCTGTAATTACAATACTGGATGATGGCGTCTATGCAGATTTAAACTAAAATACCAGCCAAAGTGAAATCTTTGTCATCACGTCTTTCATATCCTATCCCAGCTATTAATTGTAAAGGTAAAAATCTGGCCTGATTTTAAAGGATAAGCTCATCACACTGAAATGTTTTAACTTGACTAAAGGGCACTGTTTTTCAGAGAAATTGAATGGCAGTGAAGTCCTCTAAGTTTCATTATTTCTTTACCTTATATCTTATCAAAAGTTATTTATCATCTTATGGTAAAGTGAACATTTTTACAGATCAAAGAGTTTGCATGTGATGCTTTATTTTCTTTAAAATTTTAGAAATACTCATTGCAATTTACAGATTTCTTTATCAAATTCCTGAAGACATTTTGTTTGTGATCTTGAACGTACTGTTCCTTGTTTGATCTTCTTGCAGGTAAACATGAATGAAAAGGATTACCAAAGAAAGAAGAATAAGTTTTTGCCAAAGATACATGCATGGTATGATGATTATCTATATTTGATTATTTAAAGTTATGACTGCTATTTGTGCATGCTTTTGCCTCCTCATTGCAGGCGATGAGGACAGTTATGAAAGAAAAGTTATTTCTCAATTTAATTTTTAAGTTGCAAATCTTGCGTAGCTTCAAGCTTGTACTGTCGTTAATATTCAAATAGTCATGGCCAACTGTAAAAATAGTCACTTCCTTGGGGAAAACATGAGATGAAGAAAAAGGTCGTTAGTTAAATAAACTTCTAACTTTAAATCTTAATGTCAAAGCAATAGAATTATTTGAAGGCTTATATAGTATTTGTCTGGATTGTCCTTTTGCACGTTTTAAAAGCCTTGAGTTGACTCTACCTTTAGCAACGGAACTTTACTTGTCTGTATGATCGTTGAAGGGTGCAAGAGCATGGAGGTGAACCAATTATTCCATTGAGCTGCATTTTGGAGAAGAATCTGTCGGATATGCCTGAGGATGAAGCTGCTAAGTATTGTGAAGAGAACAAGGTACAGAGGTAAGTTTAATATGTAATGATGTTATCTTCTGCTCCTTCAAATGGCCAGAAGTTGGTGCATATTCACCTCGTACTAGCTTGTTGTAGGTGAAGGTTAACTTTTATCATGGAGCGAGACAACAATGTTGCATAAGTTGGTCTTGTTGCCAGCGACTAGGATTCCTAGATGCAAATTATTGTAGGGTGGAGAAAATCCATATAAAGTATCCTTCTTTTAACGTGACAGTAGGATGACATTTTTGCTATTACAGAGTGAACAGGCATGCCAGGTCTCAGCAATATAGTTTCCATGTCAGTTGCTTCATGGTTTAAAAGCCTAGTAACTTGTCGCTCCCTTTGCTTGGCCTTACTGGACTGGAAGCTAGATCAGCTTATTGATCCCAACCTGCTTTCATCAACTTTTTACATATATAAAATATCGTGACAATATATTATAAGAAAATATATTTATATTCAAGAGCATAATTGCATACAAGAGAAAAAGTGGCTATAGATCTTTTGGTGAAATTTTTATATAGGTCTAGTACATTAACGTTTTAATTATAATTTCTTAAAGTAAACACGAAACTGCTGTTGAGAGACTGTTTTCCCTTTACTAATACCATAATAATCCCTAATATTCTCTTTTAGCTGGACATATTCATTTTATGTGCTGAAATTCTTCAACTTTTGATTCTTATTTTCTTGTTCAGTTTGGATTTATACTTAAGCTTATCTTTTACGTAATTAGATTTAATAATGCTATGACATTTGCGTATGAGGCCCCTTCTCCATTACATAACTTCCTGTAATTTTAAAAGCATGGGAATTGTTGTTCAGATGTCTAATTTTCTCCTCTGTTATGTGCTGGGTTGTAATCCTTCCTACTCCTGCCACCTTCATATGAGTGATCTTTTACTTGGTACTGTTAGTACTGTTGTTACTCCTTTCTGCTTGTATGGTTTTCTTTTACTTATTTTATGGGCTTGAAGTACAGTATGCTTGCAATTTTTTTCTCTTGACCTACTTTATGCAATTATTTTCTTCATTCATTTTGAGATTTTTGGATGGAGGCAAAAGGTTGATCTCATTGTTGATACATGTTATGATGATGCAGTGCACTCCCAAAAATCATAAAGACAGGGTTTTCTGCAATAAATCTCATATATTTTTTCACGGCAGGGCCTGATGAGGTAATATATCTCTCAAGCTTATGCCTTTTGTTTGCTGCCTTTGTTGGTTTATATATGAAACGCATGGTTGTTTCCCACTATCAGTTTGATAACTTCTGCTTTCTGTTCATTATCATATGCTGTGCACCAAATGTATTTTCTTTTTTGTCATTCATTAAAAAAAAGTTCAAGAGATGCTTGTTTATCATCTGCAAATACTGTTTTAGCTTTGCAAGACTATAAAGATTATGGAAGATGATTATTTTATTGATAATTACTCGTTGATGTATCAGCAAGAAATTGACGAATTTAACTGCTATGAATATTGAAAAGTTTTTCTTATATAGTTGTTCACCACTTGTTATCCTTCTGTCGGGTTTACTGCTTTCCCTCTATATGGGATGTTTTCCTGTCATCTGAAGTAATATTATCATTTTTTTGGTCTATTTGACATGGGAAGGTTACCAAACAACTCATCTTGAAACACCAAGCTGATAATATCACAACTCTGTTAGACTTTTATGGGTGATATCAAAAACAAAAACGTGCAAAGAATAAATCATAACGAGGAGAAGCCTTTTAGAGATTCAGAGATCCTGTCTCTCTCCCCTAACTGGCACTTTCCCGTGCTGGAATTGTCAATTGAGGCGGATCTAACATTTTAAAGCGCACCCTCGTGTCCTTTCCTATCTACGAGAATATACCATAAACACTGAGATACTATTAAATGCGCATACTGCTATTGTCCTAGCATAGGGATCATGCGATTTTATCCCCAAGTATGAGCAGGAATCACATCCCCTTTAAGGTTGTACAAAGGAGAGCTATGTCGCAATGACACTTCTTCTAGGGTGATGCACCTGTGTCAATCACGTTGACAATCGATACCCTTGTGCTTTCTGCATGGTGTATGTTTAGTGGCATTCCCTGAATTAGCACACTTGCACGATTCCTGGACATACTTCACCAATACCACTAACTTCATTTTCATTTACTAGGTCAAATGCTGGCAGATCAGGCGGCAAACGAAGGCACCTCAAGCTGCTGGGACTATCCACACTGACTTCGAGAGGGGCTTCATTTGTGCTGAGGTATGACAAAAATAGTGATGCTATTATAATTGGCACTTTTAGCATCATACTTATACAACATTTTCATCATGAATTGCTTACCTTCCAACCCTTTTAAAAGAACTAGGCTCTAGTTAAACAGCTGTTCTGCTGGCTTGGGAGATTGATGTTGACAACTTGGACTATGAAAATAGAAAAGTGGCGTGATGTTTCCTTTATGTCTGCAACTGCGATTTGTTACTATGACATTGTAGAGGCATAGCTGCCATTTCAAGAATTTGATGTGATGGACTCTCATCTTCCAAACCCACAAAAGCTTGCTTCCATAGCACGGCCTAAAGGGAGAGACAGACGGGAAATAAATGTTTCTGATGCATTTGCATAAGTAAATTGTTGCGAGGCATGTAGCTTCTTTGTCCTGTATTTTCATACTCTTCTTTTATAATGACTTTTTATTTTATATGCCTAGTTCGGTTTCATCCCTATTGATGATTTCCTGTACTTTCAATATACAGAATATCAAATAAATTCATTAGCATAAGTTTTTGAGATTTTGTATTCTTATCAGAACTTTTCTTTGTACGACCTGTTTCCAAGTTGAGCGAGTTCTTTTTTCCAATGACGTGACTAACTTGTGGGTGGCAATGAAATCTAGGTTATGAAGTTTGAAGACCTAAAAGAACTGGGAAGTGAATCAGCTGTGAAGGTATTCGTGACGATTCTCTCTCTGCTAGCTGACGTAAAAGGAGCACTGCCCATTAGGTGCATAAACAAATGATAAAGTTCCATTAGCAACATGGTTGCCTTCTAAGATAAGCAGAAAGCCCCAATGCTTCTACCAATGACATTCCTGTTAAGCACTCTCACATAGGTTCAAAATTTTCTCCTGAACTGTTGTAAAAGTAATCTAGGGTCGATACATTTATGTTTGCCTTCTGATTTCCATTTGGACAATCCGTGTAAATCTGTAGCATTTCCATCTGTGGTCGTCCATGTCTCATTTTGGATCTGTTGCCAACTTTTAGCTGAATGCTGTCCATGCAACCTACTCTCTTATGTATTGTTGTCTCTGGACTTGTCTGGCAGGCGGCTGGGAAGTACAAGCAAGAAGGAAAAACTTATGTAGTTCAAGATGGAGATATCATATTCTTCAAATTCAATGTTTCAGGCGGAGGGAAGAAATAAGGGTAGAAGAAGTAAGGGTAATCAATCTACATGTAGTCGTTGCTAATGTTGGCAGGTAAGTCGTAACTTTGCTCGTCTTATGATAGATAGCATACAGGTTGTTGAATTCTGATGGTGCTTCTATCGTCAGGTAGCTTTGAACATGTTACTACCAGAACCACCGGAATAGATGTTAGTCTCTGGAAACCGGGCTCCGTCAGAGGACAATGGCTTGGAACTGGAGCTACTTTGTTTCCTAAGGATGTACCTGTTTTGTTGGGACTCTGAGTGAGCACACTGATTTATTACACTAAGCAATGCGAGAAAACATAATTTATGCAATTTTTCTGATTTGCTTAAATGTGGGCATGTATCTTTTATTAGCCTCCGAGGATTGAAACTCTACCTCAATGATTTATAGTGATGGATTTCTTGGAGAAATAAAATCTCATTAATGGCTTTTGTATTTTGTTATCTAGGTACCAATCTAACTATGGCTTGTTCTACATTTGGCAAGACGGACAGAGGGAAAATTCTTTTAGGATGAGTGACGTCACGGTTTAAACAGTGGCTACCGCTTGTTTTCTGAATATCTTTTAGGGTGAGGGGTTGCTGCTGTAGGGTCTGATGATAACCATAACCGTCAGGTTGTATTTTAACTGAAATTTTGAGCTAGAAGTTGCCGCGAGCTCAGAGTAACCCACCGTGGAGTTTGTTTCTGTTCTACTGAAGGCGTTAACCCCAACGTGCTAGAAAAAAAGATAAAAACCGTGACAGTCATTTTATTTAATTATAAATAATCTTAAAAGATTTTGAGATTAAGATCTGCCACTTCCAAGACAAACTCGAATTCATCTGAGTCTATGGCACTCTACACAATGGATGAACTTGATTTTTATCTGAAATTAGAAAATGCTCACTGGTGCCAGCCATGTATGGCATCAATAAATACTTAGATTTACAAAGTGTATCGAAACCAAGCAGCCCATCATTGTTACGTCCCTACTTAGAACAGGGTAACACAAACAGTGATTCCAGTCTCAACGCGTTGTATTAGGCGAGAGATCCACAGAATGATTGTGTTAAGAGACGCTTTCTATGAATGTATGGCTCGAGTATACAAAAGACGCCAACATAAAATTGATGTGAGGTTTTAAAACTCAGGCGCGTCGATCACATTATCATATAGATTTCGCTTACGAAGCAGGTTCTAGGAATCATTGATGGGTGTGTGAACTTACAACACAATGACTAAACAAAGGAGCAGCTTCCCACAAGCAAAGCCTTGCAGCAAAATAAAGTCCTAATACGTCTACTATGGTTCATATGCTATTCTTTTGGGATTACAAGTTCTTCAATTGAGTTTACTTCACATGTCCTTCAGAGACGAGATTATTGGTTCCATTCTATCCATATTTGTTTGAAAGATTTACTTCGAATCGTTTGACATGCATACGGGTATGGTTCATATGTCAGGTCCATGTCCCGCATTAGGAAAACGTCTAGAAGGATCACCTAACTAGGAATGCCTTCTTATCTAAATCTCAAGTATCTTCTACGAATAGATGAGAGTAATTCGTTTGAGGTAAACTCATTTGTTATTAATAATGACTTGAACTGCTGACATGTGACATAGGATAAAGCATCACCTCTCTTCAGTGGCGGATCTACATTGAGTCGAGGTGGGGCGTTCACCCCACTCAAAATTTCCAAAATCAACTTAAAGTCTATAGCCCATGATGGATCCATGGGCTATAATACATAATTGCCCCACCCAAAAACCCATTTTAAGGGGTTATTCGCCTGCCCGCAAAAGAGTTTTTAGGTATGCCACTGCCTCTCTGGCCTGACCGACTGATTCTACCGTAGGAGCCAATGATAAACATTAACTCCCATCAAACGAAACTTACAACTTTAGTGGTCGAAAATAAGTCCTGCGCTCTCCCATTCTAAGGAACTATCAATGAGTGCTCCCTCCCTTTTTTCCACAAACCTCTCTTTGGTCTTGAATGATGGTTTTAAGAATGAGGGATTGCACCTCTCCCACTCTTACTCGCCAAACAGAGAGCGGACGGCTAATGTGTCCCACTTATTGAACCGGGTATATTGCCAGTACGTATTAATAATTTGTTAGAGAATGAAAGACTATTGTCTAGTACACAGTTTTTGTTCGTGTATGGTTGGATCTCCTGGATCAGGTTTCTCGGTAACTAGGTTACTGTTTCACAGTTTTCGATCTCCCCGAAGGTCAAACCTGCAATAGCATATGAAGCAGGTTGGTCTGCTGCTCTGCCGGGACTTCACCACTCCAGAGAGAAGCCAAAGGACTCAATCCTAGAAGACTTTGAGTCTTGTTAAGAGATGGAATATGCATAGCATTATGTGAGAATAAAGTTGAGAAAAAGACGGGCATTACTTAAGATCTACACATAGAATTATAATAACTGAAAACGCTAATAACAATACAAGTATGATGATTAACACAAAGATGGGAAACAACAGTACAGTGAGGAGGAAATTAAGAAGCCAGAGCACTTGTGTTGTAGACAAGGAGGGCTCCTCCCAAGAGAAGGGCACCAAGGGTTATGGCCCAGATCAGCAACCCCGTTGTTCCTGCAATCAATCCATTGCCAAAATGCTAGTTAACTTGTGTGCACCCATGTATTTTTGTGTGTATGAGAGAGAGTTCTTGAGCTTGCTTACTGAACTTAAAAAACTTAAAATTTCTACAATTTTCAAGAAAAGAAAGTGAAAGTTGTAAGAATAGGATATAATGTCTTTGTTGAGTAATTTGGACATCAGACTTTTCGACGAATAACAAATAAAAATAAATCAGAATACTCACCTCCAACGTATACCTCACCACTGGGAGACCATTCATCGGGCGTGTAGATAGGACTGCAAATTATCTCAGCAAAAGTCAGCGCAACAATAACACATACAAATGTAACACACATACTCCAATTCTTGCAAATAAATAACTAAATAAAGAAAAGAATGTCCGTAAACAATTATACTAAAAGGTTTTAAGAAAATCATAATCTGGGACATCGATTCACCTGTATCCGTCGACGTTGGCACCGTACTTGTCGGTAAACTGATAGACACCCTTCCCCTGTATATTTGTGAAGAGAGTTACTTGCTGTTGACTGAAACTTCTGCGCATGCAAACACGAACACGCATGTGCAAGCACACACACACACAGACTATATATATACACACACACACACGAAAGAAACATCCAACCTTTGCTTTCCTTCCAGATGCATCCAGTCCATCCTTCAAACTCATACCCCCACTAATTCCTGCAATATAGTAAAGGAAATGATCATCAATATGCATATTCATATTGAAGTACAAGATACAGATGCTTATGCAGATTTTCAAGTATGGAACTTCAGTTTTGTCTCTTGATGGATCATACAGACGTGCAATTTATGAAGATTCACAAAGTTGTCGTTCATCCAGAAGCTTTAGAAGCTTTCTGTTTACATGCCTTCATGTACCTAACTTATTCGCAAAACTCTATATGCATATGATATGTCACGCACGCGCACACACACAAACATATTTTTACTAACCATAGGGTGTAGCAGTCTTGATCTTCTTGCCACCACTGGCTTCAACCCTGAAGGAAGAGGGAGTCCTAGCAAGAGAGGGCAGCCCTCTGTTGTTGGCTCTCTGTAGGGGTGAGGAAGGCTTAAGGGTCAATGACGGGAGAAGGGAGGAGGCCATGTCTCTCTCTGTCGATGATTATGCTCACTGGTTTCTCACTCACGAACTCTCTAAAAAAAATGGAAGTTATAGCGAGGAGGTGGAAGGGAAACTGTGATGAGATTTCATGATCAGATAATGTGGGTATATCTCTGCCACTTGGCACCAACTTTGTGGTTAGATTGAAGATATCATTATCCTTTCCAGCCAACAGAAGAATAGAAAATAAATAGAATGCACAAAGAGTAAACTGTGGTGTTAAAAATATATAACTTGGAGGCCAGAACAAATAGTGATGGGAGAAAATTGTATTTTTTTTCTTATAACCTTGCGCACCAAAAGGAAAGGGTTAACAGTGACACTTTTTTTCAAATTAAAAGAAGAAACAGTGGCTCGTTTTGAACAGCTTTAAATACATGGATAATACCAGATCCAAAGAAAATCTAAAAATCCAATAACACTATCGAGACTTTAAACCCGAATCATCTTCGCTTCCCTCAACTCTAGAATGTACCTTGTCTGTCCAGAAGAACCATCCCCAAGAGTTGAGCATGTTACCAGTCTTCTGCCAGAGCTTAGCTCACATAGAGTATGCAGGTGGTGAGTTCGATTCCTGAGGGAGGGGATGCGTGTCGTTTTGAGGAGTCAGTAGTTCGGTAACCAGGGTATGAAGCTGGGATGGTTCCCATATAAGCTCTTCTTACCATAAAACAATTCACTTATCTCAATTATCGTGTTCGATATTTGATAAGCTCCTTTTCCTCTTTTTTTTGGGTTACAAGAGAAGGCCGAAGCCCAACACACACCAACACATGCACACCCTGAGAGTCGACTCTACCAGCAGCATGAGCGCCAGGGCACGTTGCCGTTGAGCTAACGCTCTCATAAGCTCCTTTTTATCACCCGAAGATAAAAACTCTAAAGAGGTTTGTACTTGGACCACCCGGCATAGGACTCTGCATCCCTCAACAACCGGGGCCTAATATGACCTCACATAGGAATCAAACCCAATTGCCTGAATGATGGATGGCCAAGCCCCCTGTGCCCGGACTTTCTTAAGATCCAATTTGACTCTCTCTCTCTCTTTCTGATATGTGCATGTGTATGTGTGTTTAGAGTATGCGTGTGTGTGTGTGGGGGGGGAGGATTGATAGAGGTAACATCAGACAATGTGAGAACCTGAAACAGAGACGATCGGTGTAAAATGACGGAAAGAAAGAATGGGTAGCGTGCAGATTGCCATGATCATGAAGTAATACAATACTAACACTATCAAAAAATGTGAAATTAGTGGAAATATAAGATCGACAGGAGAACACAGACACGAGCACAACGCCGAAGTCTGCCTCCATATACGGCCTAAGTAATAACAAACGGATTGCATTATGCTTGGATTGACTGCTTCGACATGAAGGCAAACCTCAACACCCCAGAAAATTGACACCGTATGCACAGTGAGCTTGGGCCTCAAGGTGAGACAGAGGCTTTAGGGTCCTTATGATACATGTTTGTGAATGAAGAAGCATTAAAAATATTTAAAAGAATATTTAAACCACAAAACTTCTAAAATAACGAAGTTTTAAATGAAAATTTCTCATTTAGAGATGGTAAGACACAACATGCACAAGCTACCATTTTCTCTTGCTCTCTGCTTATTTTCATTTAAAAGATGCATAGCTAGCTTATAAGAAAAACACGTGGCCACATGCATGCACACCTATATGTGTGTGTGCGGTGCGTGCATGAGAGAGAGAGAGACTTGTAGATGGATGTAAACGAGACAGCCAATCAGACACATGCTATTGAAGTAAAAATCCACAAGTAGTTAAGGAAATCATCAGTACTGCAAAATAAATTCATTCATTGCTTCCGTGATAACGATTAAATAAAAATCATTGGGGTATAAGGGAATAACTTAAAAGATATGCATTCAATCATCCAGGAACAAAAGGACGGGCTATCCACATAGTAACAAGCTGGACATACTGAAACATGGTGAAGTTCATACAAGATAAGAATTGGACTCCTCTTATGTCTGACATGCTATAGATGCCAAAGCTTGAGATTTGATAATAACTTAAGCCCGAGCAACAACTTTTGTACGTCAGGGGCACCTTTGTAGCTGCAAGCAGGGGGAGGACTCAAACCAATTTTTCTGCAGAAACGATCTGTAGATCCAGCAGTTGCAAATGCAGTCGACTAGCCACCCATGATCATTGATCATCGGATGATGCTTCCACCACTTGATTTTGTTATTGTCTCCACAAGCCTATACAGCCATCGGTCAAGCATTCCTGTTGAAACCGACAAAGTTAATGTTAAAATTCACCAGTTGAAAAGCGAAACCAGTTGCAAGATCACGCTAAGTGAAGGATTTTCAAATATCCAGTACATAGCATATCGTGGCTTGTACCATCAGGCCCATACATTAGATACTTCCGCTATCATATAAAAAAGCATTATGTTTTTAAAAATTCAAAAGGTTATTGAAATTCTAATAAATTAAATACTCTAAGAGGATAGCGTGCAAGCTCACGCTTGCCTAATTATAGGTCCTTTCTACAATCCAGTGACAAAAAGTCAAAGACCAGCATCTACATCTGCTCACGCATAGCAAGAGGTGCCCTAAAAAGAAATAATTTCTTGCAACTATTTATAAAGTCATTCGCTTATCAAACTAGATTTTTTTTGTAAATTTCATCAGAAGTTATTTGGTTTCTAGAACTCTTAACAATTTTAAGAATCGGTTGTGGACCATAACCATTATGTAGCACTAACAATGATTCATAGACTAATCTACCACATAAAACCCATAACTTCAAAGGATCTAGAGTGGTGTAGTTATAAAGGAGGAAACTTGATTCCTAGAATCTGAAAGGTTTAGTACAATGTGAACAGTTAACGTCCTTGAAACAACCTTAACATAAATGTCTGTTTGGTAACAAAGGATGTCTATGCGTTAGGAGAAGTGGACGCAGGCTCTGGCAGCTACTACCTCAGGAAGTGGGACTCTCCCAATCTACATGAAGGTGCAAATAAAAAGGGAAAACGGTCTCCCCTGTGATCTATATGCATAAACTACTTCCCCCCAATTTTTCACTCCATAATGCCCGAGAGGATGTTTTACCAAGTTTCATCAAATCCGCAAAATGTCATCCCAGCTCCAACTCACAAAGAGAACCTTCATATGTCAGCTAATGAACATTTTACACAAAATGAGCAATAAAGATTGAAGAGTTTATCTCTAAGGTAAAAAATAACTAACAACGAGGAGTTTAATACTTGGGTCTGCATCTGCCAGCCAGGGGGTCTGTCTAAACCCAGGTTTGTCCATAAAAAGAGAAAAAGGAACTGAAAACCAAGTAAAGAACGTTGGCACTAGTCATGGCATTAGACAAATCTCTCTCTCTCTCTCTCTCTCTCTCTCTCTCTCTCTCTCTCTCTCTCTCTCTCTCTCTCTCTCTCTCTCTGCAGTGTTGTGTCAATAAAACAACACTCTGTGTGTGCATGAATGAAACAAATGCAACAGTGACATGTATGCCCTTAGTTAATAGACCAAAAACACTAAAAGAAATTTAGGACAAAATTAAGAATTGAAGTGTGAAGACACTCAACAAAGGTGCATAGTATTAAGAAACGAATAAGGTTTCACAGAAATATGCAGACCTGCCATGGCAAATGTGCCCCCAAGCACTGCACAGAGCCGTGTTATGAAGTGAAAAAAACTGCGCCTCTCTTCCTTAATTGTTACAGTGATAGGTGAAAGATCATACAAAAAGTAAACAGCTGCATACAGAACAAAGGAATATGGTTAATCATGTAAACCTAGTAGAAATGACTCAACTTTGATATGGTAACAACCTGGCCATGTCCGATCAGATTCTCGCATTGGTGCAAAATATTCCGAGACAGAAAACTGGTTTGTCGGAATGACTTCTTTTGACAGGTATCTGTACTCAGTGGGAACAATCTATACAAAAGCAAAATAAAGAATATCCAGTAAGGCACAGAAAAGGGAAACAAAAGAACAATCTTCCATAATTTTGTAACTCTTCCTTTTTTCCTCTGAATAACCCAATAACAATCTCTACTGTGAATAATGCTCAGATTGAAGGTCTGTAGAGGAACTGCAATCCATTTCGTGTCTTATTTAAGATTTATAGACATGAAATAACTTTGACTTGTTAGAAACCAAATCTTTACAGCTTTTCACAATTCAAAGGAAATCTCAAAAATTTGACATCGTGAAGATTTTAAAATTCACACAAGAATTTTTATGGAGATACATCATGTGAATATTTATCTGAGTTAATAAATACAGGTACAGAAGTTTTAACGTAAACAGCTTTTATGGACATGTTCACATCTCACAAGGACACAGGCACATGGTGACAGAGGATGCCATTTCCCTATGTGAAGGGCAAAGTTTTGACATTTTATTGTGGAGGAGACAGAACTTATGATTTGTTCCATGATTCTTCTCCTTCACAAATTGGCAAGGGATTCTTCCAATTAATCCGCCTGCTCATATCACTTTGTTTGTCTATTGCAAGCACCCCCAACCCAATATCAATCAAGTGTGGTCTGATGTCCGCTATTATCAATCTAGCATTCGTGCATGCACAGATACACAAATACATGCATACTTACATACATAATACATATACTATTACATATACATATTAATAGAGGAATGCTAGGGTCCTCTGGGAGCATATACTCCTGGATGTGGACCCCCTGATCACCCTTGATGAGCGATCAATATGGTAAGCATAGCATGTCGTTAGCACCCATCTCACCACGCATGAAGGGCGAGAAGATGGTCTACATCAGGGAGGACCTCTATATATATATATATATATATATATATATATATATATATATATATATAGAGAGAGAGAGAGAGAGAGAGAGAGAGAGAGAGAGAGAGAGAGAGAGAGAGAGAGAGAGAGAGAGAGAGAGAGAGAGAGAGAGAGAGAGAGAGAGGGGTGTTGTACTTTAAGTGAGACATATCATAGTTCACCTAATAATCAAATACTCTCTAACCGAAGGGATAGCCAATCTAAGGAAACTAAACAAAGATTAGGTGCACTATGTGCACAATAAGATTGTCCTTGCATTCCTTGCAGCATTTTGCGGATATATATTAATTTGTTATATATATATATATTAATTAGTTATGTATTTTCATGTTATTGATAGAACAGTGACAACTGTTCAGTCAGGTGATGAAACCATAATCAAGCAGATGCTTGGGCTGGTCCCTGACAGGCAATTAGTTAACTAGCCGTTGCCCCCCTCTCATTTATACCATTTGTAACAGCTTTTCCTCTCTGTTTCTTCTGATTGTATATATAGGGATTATTCCATCTGGGGAAATCTTATCCTCTTTGAGACCTGCATTATGACGGAAATTGTTAAAAGAAAGCTTATTCTTTTATCATTCACCGTTGCAATCTCTTCATTGATATTTGGCAAACGATCGTGTTAGTACTTGGCAAATCATTGCACGTTACTTTAACAAATTCTTACCAACTTTTGCCTCACTTATAAGCATTGTAAAACCATGACAGTGATAATGGGATCATATGAGACATCTCTCTTTTCTTTTTTGCTCTTAGAAAACCCATATAATTACTAATTTCCACGTCATCTAATTGTGCTAGTTATACAACCATCATCAACCACAACAGAACAGCTAATATATGCAAGCTTGAAGCAGGTAAGAATCTATAATATGCACAAAGAGTCCAAAAACTCTAAAATGCTCTCTGATTGTTTTGAGTAGTTAAACTGCCCATGTAAGGGACCACCCTTCTTGGATAAAGGAGGAGAATTGTGTTAGGTAGCAGATGGCCAGCGCAAAATCTTGTCGTGTCTTAAGGGATGCAACGTTTCAAGCATGAATGCAGTGGATCCCATCCAAACTCCGAAGCTAAGCATGCTTCGGTGAGAATAGTACTAGGATGGGCAACCTCCTAGAAAGTTCTCATGTTGCACCATCTAGCAAAGAGTCCAAAAACTCTAAAAATGCTCTCTATCTGATTGTTTCGAGTAGTTAAACTCTGCCCATGTAAGGGATCACCCTTCTTGGATAAAGGAGGAGAATTGTGTTAGGTAGCAGATGGCAAGCGCAAAATCTCGTTGGGTCTTAAAGGATGCAACATTTCAAGCATGAATGCAGTGGATCCCACCCAAACTCCGAAGCTAAGCATGCTTCGGTGAGAATAGTACTAGGAAGGGCAACCTCCTAGAAAGTCCTTGTGTTGCACCATCTAGCAAACCCCATGGCTTAGTTAAGTTGTAGTTTTTGTTATGAGTAGTTAAGTTTTATTTCCACTACATTCATGAACATGAAAACACTTGCAAACCAACCAAGTAATACCAAATATCAAGCACAACTGACCTTGATGTAGTATCTGAATGTTCCACTTGAATCAATAAGCATGCGCTTTGTACCATCAAGTGGATTATGAAGTCCAGGATACTCTGGGCCAAAGGACAAATTATGGATTATGTGGCTTACGTTGACATGACTTGAACCCTCAAATATCTGCAATGAGCACAGAAGATAAAGAGAACAGATAAAACCAATTATGCATCCTAATAAGCAAAGTAGAAAAGTCCAACAAAAGTAGAAAATGAATGGGCACAAACAAAGGTCATGGTTCCTGAGGGTGGTGGAGCTAATATTTATCAGACATGGATTTTCGGGTGTGCATAAAAGATCAAAAGCACAGTGGAAGAGGACATGAACACCTCAAACTGGGACAATCAAGAAAGAAAGTCCATGATCTGAAATAATGAATAACACAAGGTTGAGCCTAAAAGAGAACGAGAGCATGCACGCAGAAACATACATGCAAAACACATCGCATGAAGCTGATGTGCATACCACATGGAAACATTTGGAGGTGTACCCTACACATTGCAACATACTGAACATGGTATGGACGAATGGTTAAAATGGAGCATCCACAGGCATCAAAAAGTCATCCATACGTACAAAATAAAGAAAAGGAATAAGATTTGACTAGAAAGTGTAGATAATGGAATGATCACTATCAAATGCTGACACCTATCTGTCTGTATGATTGTTTTTTTCATGAAACAAGCATTATAGTTTTGGCATCAGATACAACTCTACTAAGTGGTCTATTTATAGAGAAGAATATAGATTTCTAACAAAGCAAGATTATGCTCACAGTCCATACATACAACTGACATATACTTTACATTCCAAAAGTGCTGTGAAGTTTCCTACTTGCTACTGCCACAACTCATATCCATGCAGTATACCCTCAGTGAAGCAAATAACCAAATGAAAATACACCAGAAACACAGTGACAAGCGCTAGAAGCACATAGACTACCATATCACCATCTATAGGTTGAACATGATAGACCCCAGAAGATAAAGCATCCTTTGGAAATCCAAGTTGGTAATGAGCAGTTTGACACTTTCATATTCGCACATAACTGGAAACGTGAAAATGGAAAAGAAATTGGAAGTGAAAACTCTTCCTGAACAACAACAAACCTGCTGTGCAACAAACATACTCAATCCATGTACAGAAATGTGAAAGTTTCCTGCTACTCTTTGAACATCAAGAACTCCATATACCTATCAGGAAACAAGTTGTTTATTATCTCTAATCATGAATACTTAAACAAGTAGAAACTCCTAATTCACATCAAGAGACATTAAAGAGAAGCGATCTTCCTCAGAAATACCCGACATCCTTCACCATATTCCAGTGCCTGTTTCACGTCTTTGATCATTTTCTCTGAATCTTTCACAAAAACATGATTATGCACGTGATGAGAAGTATCCCCATGATCCTTGTGATCATGCGTACCTGGTAAAGTTTTTCCATGAGAAATACACTTATTAGCTTATGGAGCAGTAGAACAACAAGAAAAAGTAGAATGAAGAGAAATCAGAAGGAAACTCGGAAAAAGAAACACACATCAGCGAGTCACTCTCTCTCTCAAATTGGGGAGGTTAATTTAAAGTATCTAACTCAACAATGTAAAGATTTCCATATGCATCCTTTGCCACGATTCGGAAGTAGGAAGCATTTATTTTCTCAGGCCACAAGGGAGACTGCATCATTGCAAAATGTTATAAATGGAGGAATGACTAAGAATTGGCATAGGTTCACACAAATCCTACTTACAGCTGTAGAGAACTGGGTTTCCCTGTGGCTTCACCAGAAAATTGGAAATTTTCAGAAGCACAAATGAAGTTTTGGTATCCCATTAAGGTAAACTTATCATATAAGAGATATGTATGATGGTGCAAAAACATGTGTGAGAATTCGTGAAGGAATGACAGGTTCCTTTAAATTGATAATGAATTACATTAAGGATCAGCTTTAAGCCTGTGTTTATTTACCTTGGTTATTAATGAGTTAACAAAGCATATTGAAGTACCTTGATGTATGTTATTTGCAGATGACATTGTTTCAGTGGATGAGTATAAGGAAAAAGTTAAGAAAAAATTAGAACTATAGGATGAAACATTAGAAAATAAAAGCTTTCGATATAATAAAACAAAGAATATATGAAATGCAAGTTTTTGATCATTTTATTATTACAAATAATATGGAAATTGAGATTGACACACATCCCTCACGTGGAAAGTTTTTTATGTACCCAGGATCTGTTTTTCAGAGCAAAAGAAAATTGATGGTGATGTCACACATAGGATTAATACAAGTTGCTTAAAATAGAGAAGAAGACTATAAAAGTGTTAGAAGAAAACAATAAAGAAGAATCTACCTTATGTTGAGTTAACTGTTAGTATGGCACATGATCGAGTTCTTGAGAAATAAAGAATCCACGTAGCCGACCCCGTCTAGTATGGCAAAATGCTTAATTGTAATTGTTGTTGGTTAAAATAGAAAGGTGCATTAGGTATCTTATGTGATAAACAAACACCATTAAAGTAAGTTAAAAAGTAAATATTATAGACCCTCTATGTTATATTATGTGAGTGTTACATGTGCCATAACAAAAATTGAAGTTGTTGAGATGGATATATGATTACACATGGAAAGACTAGTAATAACAAGACAAACTGGGAGTGGTACCAATAGGTAATAAAATGAAGGAACATCGTTTAAAATGGCTTGGACATAGGAAAACGTGATCAAAAGAAGCTCCAGTAAGGTGTGAGAAACAATACAGTAAAAATATTAAAAGAAGAAGAGGAAAACCACATAAGTGTTGGAAGTAAACAATAAGGAATGATCTAGCTTTATTGAGTTAACTTTAAGCATGACACATGATAGAGCTCTAATGGAAGCAAAAAAATCCATGTTCCGATCCCATCTAGTATGGAAAAAGGCTTAGCTATTGTTGTTGACAAAAGGTTTTGGCAATGATTGAAAAAGACATACAAATTTTTGATGTGCATCTAACATTATGCTTTCCATCACTTTACTTGGTTAGCATCAAACCAAGATGAGTTAACAAGTCAAACGTCCTACTTTACCCTGAAACCATTTGCTCACTTCACAATTCAATCACAGACACTTCTTTATATCAACACAGACACATAGAACGGCCAGCTTCAATCCTAATGCTGTGCAATCAACCCAATTAAAATTTAACTTGAGTACATAACATTTTCTCACTAGATTATGCAGATTCTAAATCACCAGATTTGGTGATTTAGAATCTGAGGTCAATAATGAAACTGCATCGCACTTTCAGCCTCCATACCGAAAAAAACTAATGAAGGGATCTATAAATCTCAGGACTAAGGCAATAGCAGAGTTTCAGAATCTCTTTGCATGCCAGGATTATAAATGAAACCTAGTAAGGCTGCAAAAAGTACAAACTTTTGAGTCACAAGCAATAGACCAAAGAAAGTAAAAGTTTGAGCTATAAACTCTCACAATCACAAAAGTAATTCACAAATAAGCATAAACTCAATGAAAGTGCAATTGAACACCAAATAATCATTCTTTTACAGAAAAATGTTATTAAAGAAACAAACACAGGTACCATTTCTTACAAACACAACAAAAACAAGGTAATCATTGTTTGAAGGAAAAAATGGAAGAGGCAAACTATACAGTCTTATCGATTATTAAGAAAGGATTTGTTGCCAAGAATCTCAAACTACACAAAAAATAGTTAAAAATGTAAGCCACTATTGCTTCAAAAAGAAATCACAGTATCAGCATGGATGGAATATGCCCTATGCCAGTTATCATGATGAAAGTAAAGTGACGCTGTTTATGATGAATATTACCATGACTGTGGGCATGCTCCTTCTCTACTAAATCAGACACATACTCTGTGCCAATAATGTAACCATCTCTGTTCAAGCGAATCTGTAGATAATGTGTCAACAAAGCAAAAAAGTTTTAGGGCAAGAGACAAGAAAAGTGAAAAAAATAGAGCAAAACATCAAAAAACTATTAGGTTGCCAATTCTTGTTCAATTTTTATCATGTCAACATTCAAATTTTACAAAGGAAACAATTGAAACCATATAAAGGAACTAATAAATCAGATAAAACTCAACAAGTTGTATAATGTCACAATGTGTTACATATTCATAACTATTAAATTGTCAACTATTTTGCAACATGAAAATGTACCTTTAACTCCAACAAATTCCGACAGCCAACCAGATGGGAGCAATAGGAGGACAAAATGGAAACACTACAACAACAACAACTAAGCCTTTTCTCATACTACATGGGGTCGGCTACATGGATTCTTTGTTTCCACGTAGCCCTATCATGTGCCATGTTAGCAGTTAACTAACAATAAGCTAGATCATTCTTTATTGTTTCTTTCCAACACTTTTGTGGTTGTCCTCTACCTCTTTTAATACTTTCAAAATCTAGTTTTTCATACCTTCTTAAAGGTTCTTCTTTTGATCTTCTTTCTATATGTCCAAACCATCTTAAACGATATTCTTTCATTTTATCCTCTATTGGTGTCACTCCTAATTTGTTTCTAATAATCTCATTATGTAATATGTATACGGTCTTTTCTTGTATGACCACTCATCCATCTCAACATCTTCATTTCTGTCACAAACATCTTTTATAAATGTTGATGATTAACTGCCCAACACTCAAAACCATAAAACATGACTGGTCTAATTGCTGCTCTATAATCTATGTCACACGGGTGCAGGATATGGTAAATTTCAAAAATTTTGGGTGCGGCGATACGGTTAGGGTATATAATATTATATATTATATATAATATTCAAGCTACAACAAGTGAGACATCAATTAACATAAGTATATGACAATAGCAAGTACACAACTTTATATTAAAGCAAAACACATAAATGGTAAACAACTACTAATTTCATAATAATACACAAATCAATCTTCACTATCCGGACCCATTTATCCAAAAATACCCGAACTTCAAAATCGATACCAGATTTTGAAGCGTGGAATATCCATACAAAAGGAAGTGAAGAAGGTCCGTGTTGAGATATTTTTCTATGTTCATGGGCGGAGTTTCATGGGAAATGATGGAAGACAAGCTGAAGGATCATTTTGGAAACTATGGTGAGGTAACTCAGGTAGTCATCATGGGAGATAAGGTCACGAGTCGACTAAGAGTCTTCGGTTTCATCGTCTTCATGGATTACTCCCTCTTTGATCGGGTTCTTCAGGATAAATACACCATAGACGGTAGAACCGTGAGTTACAAAAAAAAAAAAAAAAAAAAATATATATATATATATATATATATACATTTTGTGTATGGAAAAAGGCTTAGTTGTTGTTGTATATGTTTTTTGTATTTTTTTTTGCCATGCAACACCGACACGGTGTCGGTGTTGCACCCGTATCGAGGTCGACACTCCACCCCTTAGAAGTGTCTGTGTGACTTAGTCTATAATATTTACCTTTTAACTTTAATGGTATCTTCTTATCACAAAGACTACCTGATGCTCCTCAACATTTTAACCAACCAGCATTAATTCTATGCGTAACATCTCCATCAATTCATCCATCACTCTAAAAAATTGACCCTAGGTATTTAAAACTTTCCTTTTGGGAGATGCAATGTGTGCCAATTTTAATTTCTATGTCCTCTGAAGTAACCATATATTCTGTCTTTGTTCTACTAAGTCGGAAGCCTTCACTTTCTAATGTTTCTCTCCATAGTTCCAATTTTCTATTAACTTTTTCCTTAGACTCCTCCACTAACACAATGTCCTCTACAAATAACATACACCAAGGTACTTCATCTTGAATATGTTTTGTTAACTCATCAATCACCATTATAAATAAGTATGGACTTAAAGTTGATCCTTGATGTAACCCAATATTAACTTCAAAGAAGTCTGTCATTCCTTCGTGAGTCCTCACACATGTTTTTGCACCATCGTACATATCTCTTATAAGGTTTATGTATATCAATGGGATACCTCTTTTTTCCAAGGTTCTCCAAAGAACCTCCCCCGGTACCCTATCGTAAGTTTTTTTTAGATTAATAAATATCATGTGAAGCTCTTTCTATTTTGCTCTAAAATATTTCATAAGACGTATCAAAAGGTGAATCGCTTCAACAATAGATCTACTTGGCATGAATCTAAATTGGTTCTATGTTGTACTCAATACTTGTCTTAACCTACGTTCGATAATTCTTTCCCATAATTTAATAGTACGTCTCATTAACTTGATATCCCGATAATTCACATAATTTTGAATGTCTCCCTTGTTCTTATATATGGGTATAAGTGTACTCGCTCTCCATTCCTCGGGCATCTTTTGGTTTCTCCATATTTCATTAAATAGTCTTCTGAGCAAGTGATTCATGTTTCTCCTAGGATTTTCCAAACTTCTATAGGAATATTGTTTGGTCCTACCGATTTACCACCCTTCATATGTTTAAGAGCCTCTTTAACTTCATTCTTTTGAATACGTCAGTAGAAATTGTGGTTTCACAAAATAGAAACACTGGTGTCCAGAAAGCTCTGCTTTCTCAAAGTTTACTTTTTGTAAACTCTGAACATCTAAACTTTCACTTCAACAAAAAACTAGTATCCTACTGCTGTGAGTTATTGTAAAATTTGCTCCAAATATAAACTATAAAATTTCAAATTTTAAATTGCCGCTTTCCTGAACATAACTAATCTGTTCAACTATAATATATAGGAAGCAGACATTCTGAAACCCCATAGTGTCTGCTTTAGCTGGCCTTCCAAAGCTTGGATAGGCCCACTTAGCTCTATGATTGGTTTAGCTTTGACATAGTGGACAAAGGGAGCTCACCGCAAATGACATATATGACATATTTTACACATAATTAATGCACTTACAAATAAATACTTAGCACCAGTTATATGCAATGCTAAACAATTTAAGCTATCCCATACACCTAACCCATGTTGGGACAAGTGTAGCAATTATTTTTAGATTGACCCATGAGGACATTATCTGTGCAGTTTGGTTATTCCAAAACAAGCGTCAGATAACCCAGTTGCATCACATGAACGGCTTTTCATGCTAGCTTCAATTTGGGATCATGATCCACCTAAACATTTTTGACAAAGAGAAAATACTTTTGGCTCTTTGGACCATTTGGCGAAGGTCAAAACATGACCTTATGCTACATAAGGACTTTCTGAATCAACTGGCCAAGAAGGCTGGAAGTTTAAAGGTCTCTGTTCTGGAGCAGTTAGAGAGGCTGTTTTCCTTTGTCTGTTTTTTTCCATGGGGAGGTGGAGGTGGGGGTGGGGATGGGTAGGGGAGAGGAGCGGAAGGGTATGTCACTGTGTGCATGATGCCCTATAAAAAACTTTTGCACCAAACATTGTGGGGTCTCTTGAGTAGCAAAACTAGGTTCTAACATAACATTGCAAAGCCACCAACTGGATTTAGATGGATCATAACCTAGGACTTGGATACCTATCAAACTCTAGCTGTCATCCTAATGCACCCGATGTCAAAATATTTGCATTTCGTCACTATTGGCTGCTCTTTTGATGCTGCAACTTCAATAGTAATTTGTTCTATAGTTCAGTATGCAAAAAGCCATTCATGCAAATGTGAAACATAGGAAACCATTATTCCTTGATAATGAAACGTGTTGGAAAGAAATATACTTCCCTGCCCAGAACACATTCTTTTTGTATTATTATTAACAAGCTGGGGTTAGGCAGACCCCCTACCAGAGGACAAAAAGCTGTATATACAGAGCGTCAAAAAAAGCATAATGCACACAGCCGGGAATTCCTACCAGCTAAGAAAAAAGGAAGAAAAAATTCCCGGCTCCTCTAAGGCCATGACTTCTCTATCATGAACCAGAGTGAGGGACCATGCTATACTGACTGTATCAGCATGTGCCAATGAGAGTCACAAGTCAATATGAACAGACTCAGAGTCATCTAAGCTGAATTATGTACAAAACTGATAACCCACTCCACTTGTGTGCGCATCTGTCCGTGCATCAGATTGATGCAGGAACTAATACTGCACGTGTCCCATCCCATTAGCTCGCAGTTCCTCAACTACAAATTGTTGCTACCTTGAGGTCCATGACCTCAAGCATATACATTTGGGCCAATCGTCTCTTTGACTGTCACCGTGCGTCAGAGTGAAGGACCAGCACACATTCTTTGTCAAGTATATAACCATAAATTCTATAGAGCAAAAGATTTAAGTTTGATATTAGTTTTAAACAAAAGGCTCTTCAAAATTCGTAAAGAAAGCCATCTTTTAGGACAGAGAACATGTGGATGTATCCTGTGATGCAACAAATGTTGCACAGATTCTTTAGAATAGGGACAAAAAACTAGTTGCTAGAACTTCAACAAATTACATGAAAGACTGACATGTACAAGAATTTGGTGGTTGGTGGAACTCTCGTGAAGTCTATCAACTAATAGATCTCACAGAGCAAGCAAATAGAGCTGGACAAGCAAGTAGATCAAAACCAACAAGCATGTTGTAACTTGCTACTTGAAATATACAACATCTTACACGTCATAACATGATAAGTGAGCTTCTGCGAGCAGAATTCAATTATCTGCCGCTTCCCCAGTTTATCTACTTCTGTGTCCTATTAAACATAGACTAAGACTGGGTTTCTGATTATTATTACTGTTTCATTTTTCACACATAAAGAAAGAAGGAGGGGGGGGGGGGGGGTTGCGTAGGCAAAGAACTTAAGTAACAATGCAAGACCTACAAAGAATATGAAGGTCCAAGTCTACAATAACAACAACTAAGAATAACTTACTTTCCAGATATTTGTATCAAGGTCCACTTCATGTTTCCCAGACATATCGATAGCATCAACACTCAGTACTGGAAAAGTTTTTCGATATAAAAAATTACTCCCATCAGAAAAACATAGCCACAAGGAAAACAGCTCAGGAATGAAAAATACAGTCCAGGAACGGATTGCCAAACAGTAAAACACAACCACAAACCTTCACATGGCAATGAAGGAAACGTCACATTTATATGGATTGGAAGGTTCTCCCCGCGCTTCACATCCACAGACATCTGTGACAACAAGTGAAGCAAAGAGACCACAATAATTTAAATGCATGGTACAATTATACAAGCAACTGCCAATATACCTGTGATGAGATGAAGACAAATGAAACTACAGAACCTTGCTGGAAATTATAAGAAAAACAACAGAGACAAAGTCACCATAAGAAAAGAAGTATCTGACGGTAGGGAGATTCAATTAAAACCTGGTGCACTTTATCGATTGTCAGATAGTACTGCAACTCATGCACGAATAATGTGGCCATGATCACTAGACCAATTATGGAAACTACAAAGAAAAAACCATACTATATCAGTAAATGTTCACATATGGTCCGATGGAACTTATTAATAAAGGCGCTAAAATAAAAGATATTTAGGAAACATGCAAATAGGATCATATTAATAATTAATGACTTGGTGTCAAAATGGATTGAAAATACTTATTTGAAAAACTCAAAGATTTTCCTACTCACCAATAGGCTCTATCTATAGAAGTTAGAACCCAAATATGTAACTGTATTAACCAACAATTCATTGCTAACAAGTTGCATCATAAAAAGTTAAAAACCTCAATCCACGGAATACAAATTAAACATCTTGACCAAGTCAATGTTGAGTTGGCCATAACCATCGCCTAGGCCAACAATTTGCTGATCTAACAATGCACTCTCAATGAGTAGTCCTTGAATAACTCCACCACTCATAAAAGCTATTCATGCCAAAGAAACCAATGCTTTTCGTGACAGAGATTAAAAAAGAGAAAACAAACCCAAGTCTCTTGCCATACTAAGTGGGGCAAGTTGCATGGACTGTAAATTGCCATTGTCTTGCATTTATTTGCAACATCTTTTTATGATTTTCATAGTCTCTAATGCTAGAGATCAAAAGACAGAAGGGAAAAGAGTTTGTTGATAAAGAGCACTTCAGGAAACATGGGAGTCCGTACCAACTGCACCAGATTGTGTCTTCTTCAATAGATGCTCCTCCGCACGAGGAAATGCATTGAAGTTTCTTAGAGAAAGCCTCATTGCTGCAATGTCAAGCTGACCCTCAATGAATTTCACCTTGAAGATCTGCAACAGTCGAAGTTACTGCATTGTTCAATATCTCTGAAATATGATAATACATCAACCAAATCGCACAAGTTCATGCATAGATAAATTATATACTAAAACTTATTAATTTAGGTCGCAATTCTTCTAACAGACAAAAAGGGTGACTAATTTTAAAATGAAATACAGGAAAACATCCACAAGACGGAGACAAAGCGGGAAGAATCACAAGAAGAAAAGGCAATTACAATTCCTATTAAATTTCCAGAAGAAAAGAAGCAGATTCTCGGGGCTTCCTGTCTCTTTCAAGATATGGACGAAAATCAGAGAAAGAGTAAAAAAGGAACACCTTGACTCTATACAGCTATACTTCCAATTCAACCCGGAAACTCCGGAGAAAAAAAGCAGGGGCATATATGCATAAAGTCCTAGAATTGGATAATCAAATATACCAATTAACCACAATAGCCGTTAGAAGGAATCAAAATTGGAAAAGACGGAGAGAAAACTAAGATTTATCCTCCAAAATACTTGGAAGACTAACACATCGCCAAAAAAAAAGGAAGTGCTCTTCGATGTGTAGCGGATCTAATTACCCTCCGGCAACACGGGAGTTTCGGGCATACCAATAAAAATCAATAGAAAAACAGAAAGAGGTAGATCACAAATCGTGTTCTAAAAGGAAAGAAAAAGGAGACAAGGAAAACAAACAAGGGAGAGGGAAAGGGAGGATGATTTTAGCTCACCTGCGATCGGGTCGGCCGGACGTCGCAGGCGCCACGGACAGGGACGAGGAAAAGAGAGGAGGGTATTTAAATGTGGGTGTGGGACTGGTTTGGGTCACGGGAGGAACCGATCCAAATGAGTGCTCATCCGACTGATCAAGGTAAGGTGGAAGTTCTCGGAAAATCGGAGAATAATTGGGACTAAATAAAGAACTGCAGATGTACTTGGTTCAAGTGCTCTTGGGGTGGCAATTTTAGCCGATCCATGGATCCCAACCCAACCCGATCCGGGTTGAGCAGGAAATCCTCATTTTAGTCGGGTTCAGACACAAACTGCTTTGATTGAATGTTAAATGTAAAGTGATTCAAATTTTCATAATTAATATTAAAGATCAAATGATAAAGATGTTTATGCAAAATTATATATCAAAAGACGTAATTTATGTAGGACTCTCTCTTTTTATATATATATATATATATATATATATATATATATATATATATATATATATATTATAATACAATATCTCAAAGAAGAAATATATATATATATATATATATATTTATTTATTTAAGTCACAAAATTAGTTAATTTAGAGTGAGAAAATCTTGGGAAAATCATGTCCTAGTAGTGCGTGCCAACATCTGTATAATTTTGTTACGAGTATATTCCTAACAGCTTAAACCACTTGAAAAAAAGAGATTTAAACCACGTTCTATGGACTGAAAAAGATAGAATACAATACCTGAACCAGCTCAATGGAATCTCTTAAAGTGATCTTGCTTCTTCTCTTCAAGCAGTGGCGTCAAGCATTGATGTTGCATTTCCAAAGAGAATCTATGGTTTTGTTTGTGGTTTCGAGTTTATGGGAGCAACTCATCCAAAGGGGTGCTTGATCCGAAGGATCAAAATAAATACGAGTGCCTTGGTACTGATGCTGTTGGTAGGGAGTTCCTAAGGGGTGCAGAGGGGCACAAGTGTGTGTGTTAGGGTTCAGTCTCCTCTTGAAACAAAAAAAAATCTGAAAATCTTAAGCAAATTTTATGAATTATATGAAAATTGGATTTTAAAATGTTTAAGTTTCAACAGCCTTTAAAGTAACTATTTTTAATTCATTCAGCTTGGATCAAATCTCGAGGGACCCGATTCGTGTGATGTGATTACTCATGTATGTGTGTGTTAAAACCAGAAGTTCAGATATTTGCATACGAGTGACTATGTGTAGACCTTCGTTAAATTTCGGTGAGTAATTTAGAGTTCCTGCTTTCAATTACCTGATTATGGTTGGTTTCAGCCTTGTGAACCCCAGATCAAGATTCAGGGTCAAGAACTCTATTGATTATCGGGAAACTAAGAACCATCGCATATCTTTCGTTTCCCTTATGAATAAGAATACAAAAGTGCAAAGGGCATCTGATTAAGATCCGCTTGATGCTTCTTCTTTTTTATATTTAAATGTCATTCACTTTAATTCTACCTATATAAGGTCACTCTTGTATGCTCAATTGTATTTGTGGGCGGTGTTCTGTTTGCAGGAGTAAAAAGTAACAGTAATAATAATAGTAGTAAGTAATAATGATAATGACGATGATGATGATCTTCAAATCTACGCCACAAGGATCATAAGCGGATCCAGGGAGTTCGGTCATGTTCAGACCATCATCGAAATCGATTCACTGCGACCCTTGCTGGCCTATTTCAAATCGACCCGGAAGCATTCAATTTCAGGGGTTCATGTGTATACCTTGGTCGTCAACATATTTGATTTAAGTTGAATGTTGGCGTGCAATTAAATATCTACTTATCCTCAAAGTCCGTTTCCTTTTGTTTCTTTCATTTTCATATTGTTACCGTTTGATAGTATATTATTATTTCAAGTTGGTTCACATCATAGTCTTGTTTGCTGAAATGACATGTTTTGTTTGGAACTAAGTCGGGGGGAGAGAGAGAGAGAGAGAGAGAGAGAGAGAGAGAGAGAGAGAAGTTTGGCTTGAATTCAACAAGACGGACGGACCCTGAATGCAATTGAGGATTGACTAGTTGAATATATATTACACACACACTAGAATTTATATAAATTGAAAGATGATGACTTCAACACACACGTAGACAAATTTTATAGTAAGCGGGTTTTGATGAGTGAAAGGGTAACTTTTGCTTTCGCTCTTTTATCTCAATTACCGGTTGAGATTTATCAAAGACGATCTTATTATTATAATTATTATATGTATATACCATACACCATTCATGTGCATCAACATGTCGACTCATGACATTTTGTTTTATATTTCTCTGATATTCTTTCGTATTCAACATTCCATCGTTTGCCAGTTAGCAACTCTGGATCAAGTATATTCCATATTATAAGATGCTATAGGAAGGTAACATCACACAAATGAAAGACACAAGCCGAAGGATGTACATATTGCCAAGGCCGGGGTTCAAATCAAACCCACGAGATTGAAAAGTTTTATGTTCAAGGAATAGTCGGGGAACAAAATTAGATATTGATTTCTGCACCTCGATATTAAGATCCAATTGAACCCTGGTTTAAGGAATCCCGCTAACATGAAAGAGGCCCGTTGGGGCCTTGATGCATTTGTGTTGTTAATGGTACGAACCTTTTTTTCGCATTTCCGGATTTCCTTATGGTCATTGTGATAACATGGGCACAGAAGTCCCATACATATATATATGTATATGGATGCCTTTTATTCCAAATGTACAAACTGAACCCCACATCAACCACACTAGCATACTTTAGTTAGAAATATTTCTTTCTTTTCGAAAACTGCCGTCTCCTGGTTAGGCCATATGAACGAAGACAACAAATAACTTTTGTGAAACTTTTCAGATTTAGCTAGCCATCATATCCTTAAGTTGTAAATATATACATTTCAACCTCCAATGGACCTCTATTTCTCTATAGATATTTTGATTGGATCTTGTCCATGCTCACTCATGGATATCATTGTTTTTTTTTTAATGACATGAGCATAATAAATCATTTGTACTTTCATACATATATATATATACATACATATATAACATACATATATATATATATATACATATATATATGATATAGATTGAATGTTCTCTCTATATATAACATACTTTCTGACAGAGGAATATACAGTTCATTTCTGGGTTCATTCATTCACGGCCAAATGTCTAGCCCTGAAGTCTAACTGGCTAGTACTTTATAAGTAACAATGCAGTTGTGTCAGAAAAATCCGTCTCTTGGCTGTTCACGCTATATCACCGCTTAAACTTGTCAGCATGACCGAGGGCTTGATGCTTCGGTTCAACATTTCGTGTCCCGCGTCGTGCCATACGTCTCATTGTGATCTACCATCTAATTTTAAATATAGCGGGAATAGCTCCCGCGAGTCGAACAAATGAAGAAAACCCGAAAGCGTTGGCTCCGAGCGAGAGGTCGTCGTTCGACTGAGAACTCGATCGACGTTGATCAGCGAAAAGAGAAACCTCAAAGGACGATCGAACCCAGCGATGGAGGGCTCCATTCCGGATGCTTCTCTGCAATGGAATCTACCAAGGCTGAAGCGGGGCCTTTCGAAGCTGAAAAGGGAAGCGGATATGGAATCGCTCTCTTTAGTTTCGATGTTTTCTGCACTATCTTGTGCGGTCAGTCTCTCTTTCTTGAGCTGCCACTTCAGAGAGAGTTGATGTTTTTGATCCACCGGAAGTGAGCGGTTTCGATCCGTTGTGGGCCTATGCGTAGACCTTCTTGTATCGCCATTCCCGGTGCCTTCGGAAGTGAAGGCCTCTAAATGATGAAATTGGAACTCTAGTTGGGGATGTTGATTGAGGGTTTTTCACCTTAAGAAAATAATATTTTTTCTTCATTGAATCTCGGTTAGTAATTTAGGGTTCCTGATTTTGTTTACCTGATTGTGGCTGGTTTCAGTCTTCAGGTTAAGATTCAGGGTCAATCTCTCTCTCTCTCTCTCTCTCTCTCTCTCTCTCTCTCTCTCTCTCTCTCTCTCTCTCTCTCTCTCTCTTATTGAGAGGAAGTGATTATCATCATTTTCATACAATCAATCGAATAATGATAATAAGCTGCCCATGTTAAATGTCGTCGATATTGACGCGAAAATCAATTTGTACCATCCATCCCATACGATCGCACGGATAACAGCTCTCATTTTCTCTGTTTCTGTATATATAATACATTTATACATACACACATAAGTATATATATATATATATATATATATATATATATATATATATATATATATATATATATATATATATATATATATATATATAGTCACATTCATACCAGCTTCGTGGAAAAATGATTTTCATCACTGCCACGTTGCTCTAGTGGATCATCAAAGGTGTCGAAGAGGGGATCAGCGGCAGCAAGTCGTCGACGTCGTCTACTAGGGGCTTCTTTCTCCATCGATGGCACCGGCGAGTGAGCTTCTTTCATGTTCTACACAGCGATTTGTGGGGAGAGCAAGACCACGGAAATGATGCACGTCAACTAAATGGTTATTACATATGATGATACTATAATGTGTAATTTTGTGAAGTTCACTCCGATATCGTGTCCTTGTGATTTCTATATCAATTTGAAATGTTAGTAAACTTAATAAAAAATTGCACATGCAATAAAAATAACAAAGTTTATCATAAATGCAACAACAAGAAGAAAGGCTATATGTAACAAGACTTTTACCTTGTCAACTCTGACCCATTCAAACCATTTAGCCACAATAACAAAATAATCTCTTGATATTGGTAAACAATCTATCAACATAGAAACTGTCGTCTTCCAAAATTTTATAGAACTTTTATTGAAGTAAATTAATGTTCATAAGAACAAATACCTTACTTACCTAAGCCTTTTCAGATAGAGGGTGCAACAAGAGGGCTTCCTAGGAGGCACCCGACCTAGTACTATTCTCACCCCTTAACTTTGGAGCTTGGATGGGATTCAATGTATTCATGCTCAAAATGTTACACCTCTTAAGACCTGACAAAGTTTTGTATTGGTCGTCGACTACCTAACACAAACAGCCTCTTTTATCCAATCTTGGGACTGACCATGCAACGACAAAGTTTACTATTGAAACAACTATTAATCATAATCTAAGTCAAACAATTGTTTCTTATTTCAATCTTTAATTTTAAACTACAATTTTTGTAAATCTTTATAATTATCTAATATAAGATTTTCAAAAATATTTCCGAAGTGTATAAAGAAGATGGTGGAAAAATAGAAAAATATAGGAAACAACTGATCTGTATAATGCTAGTGAAAGTATTTCCTAAAGATTATATAATCCTATATTTTATAGACTGTTAGAAAAATTCTGTTGCTTATTGTTAATATTTATAAGTTATAAATTATGGAAGAATACAAATTGATCATTTTTAGCAAGATTACTAATAATACATGATTAATATAACCATATTATCCTTTATAATTAATCATATAACATGAATCTTATAATCCTATTTTTACTTTCCTTCACGTTGAGAGATGCCCGTTGCATTGTTTGTATTGTTCTTTGTTGTGGTTGGTTTGGAGCTCTTGAGCCACAGATTAAGAATTAATGTGAATAATTCATATTTTACTAAGAAACTAAAGATCACCGCATATCTTTGGTCGCTGTTATTCGTACTTCAGAAAGAATGTTGAAATGCTGCAAATTGCCCTGTTAGAGATATCTTTATTGCTTTATTTTTCTTTATCTTTTCAATTGAAATTTCATTCTCTTTCTCCAAATTTCTCATATCTCCTTTGCATTCATATAATTGTCAGTTCATCACTTGGGTGTTTCATAACCTTCCACTTTCCCTCATATGATTTGCAGTCTTTTGCAGTTCTCTGTGAAGTTGATTTGTATTTGTGATGCAATTATCAGTCAACAACTTTTGTATGTAACTAAGAATTCTCAATCACCGTCTTCGCATAACCTTCCACTTTTTGTCAAGATTTGTAAGGTCCCTGACAGAGAGGTAAGCAAAACCAAAACCAAGCCTTCTTTGGCTCTGTGGGGCAGATGACATGGGTTCTTGTTTATTCTGCTTGTTATTGTCTTGGAGTAGCATTTAACTCTAGAAGAGCAAGATCAAAAGATTCAAGGAAAATGCAAGATTGAGTCAGATGGATTACTCTAATTGCTTCACTAAAGTTCATGATTAGTGTTGAAGGACATAAGATGAAGGCGATGCTTTTAATCATGAAATTTAGTGATGCAATTGCAGTAATCCATCTGACTCAATCTTGCAACGCTAAGACAATAACAATTACAGTAACTAAGAATCCATGTCACCTGCCCCGCAGTATCGAAGAAGGCTTGGTTTTGGTTTGCTTACGAACTCTTTCAAATATTCCTCACGCAGGCCAACCGCATTGTGAGTGGCTCTGCACAGTTCGTATTCCCGAAGAATGGAAGGTCTCCTAGTTCAGGTGCCTTGAGGCTTGGAAAGGAGAGTTCATTCCCTAATTCGATACATGTCAACCGGTTGCAATCGATGACCAACGCGGCGGCCTGAAAGTTCCAAAACCGACCTCGGGAGATTCTCCGTATCTATTTCCTTCAAAATGAGAATCCGCGGTGACTACATGCCACCGAAAACCTCCAGGGGAACGCCAGCTTGTATGTGACATCCCGCAAGCAACAGAGTCGAGAGGTTGGAAAATTTCAGAGCCTCATCCGGCAACTCAGATATGCTGCAGCCCGATGCTGATATCCAGCAACTCAATCTTCAACTCCGCTAGACTATTGCCCTGTTTTCGTTGAGCCCACAAGTTAGGGAGTATACCGCTTAAACATCCCTGCATTTCAAACTCTTCTTTCCTTCTGTTTCTTTCCTGCGGAGTTAATTCACCACTTCTATTCTTGGATTTGTCAAGCCATCGATTCACATCGGGTAACAGGGTTTTATTAGCCAGCCGCCGGGTCCCCAGATGAATTTGACGCACCCAATCATCTCCTTGATGAGTTCCGCCATGCTTGTTCTGCTTCTGTGACGTTGAACTGAACTGTGAGGAGGTTCCAACTTATATTGGAGAAAGTAACATTGAAAATGCACGCACAGTGCAGTGCTACAACATGCATGTAAGAGATTCATTCTTATCAATGACAAGATAATGCCAATATGTTCCAAGTCAGTAAAGCAACTAGATAATTTTTCCTGCTGAGCTTGATCTAATGAAGGGTAGTATACTTGATCTACCGGTGGTGATATTTGATCTTTATGAGTTCAGTTGATGCTGAAATTTTGAGTAATTGATGAAATCCAAATCCGTTCCTTTGAGCCAAGAACCTCATTAAAGAACAATATCGGCCACTATACAAAGTGCAAAAGTGAAATCAAGAATAACGTAGATCTGTAGGAAGAAACAATCGGTGCATTAAAAAAAAGAAACACATTGCATAGTTATAGAATATGATAGAAATTTATGATGTTAGAGATCATTACTGAAACAAATCATGAAGTAATTACAGCTCAATAGGAGCATTGCATTGGAACATCATACTTGGCTTTCTATAGTTTTGACAAGTTCATTTTGGTTTTTGAAACAATAAGCAACAATATGGAGCACAGATAAAGCTTCAAAATAGGTTCCAGGCTGCAACGCAACTACTAAATGAGAACTGATGTTACACAATATGTATTGTTGGATACAAACTTTCTTATAGGTGGACCTCGTTCCTGCTTTCCAGTCAGGAATTAACACATCATGAAGATAATGTTAAGAATGAAACACTACAGAGGCTTTCTCCTAGACAGACTCTGCCAACAAGTTCTCTTCAAAGCATTAGAACAAGAACTTGGTTTGCAGCTCTTTTGATGCACATAGTTCTCTTATTCGCTGCTTACTTTTAGTTCGCAGGATTTTCTGCAAACTTAAACCATTCCAAATGTCTAAACAATGGACAAAGGAAAATGACAACTAACTAGAGAGAGAGAGAGAGAGAGGTGGTGTGGGGGCTTGGTGGTGGTTCGGACTCATGCAGATCTGGTTACCGTTTTAGGATGCCATTACCAGAACCGGTTCTAGATCGTATAGACAAAAAACACTGTAACATTTCATGATTCATATAACAAAAATCAAAACCATAAAGAAGCTATAGACTAGGTAGCGTTTTTAATACGTTTCCTAACATGTAGTTTTTTATTAGACATTGTAGATTTGAACCTGGCTCAGTGGTTTAAATCGGAAACGAACTAAGTCCAATACCAGACAAACCAAACCCAGAGCCATAACTAAATCCAGATCCTCGCAGTTCAGTTACAGAGCATGCTAATTGAAAACCCGACTTGAAATAGAACAATAGCAGAGAAAGTCCAAAATACAAAAACAAGAGCAAAACTACATGAACAAACAAGTAAGCAAAAAGTAAACAGATAAATTGATTTAGATGTGTCTCATATTTTCGCGGAATCACTTTTCTGTGCTCGGTCTAAAGCCCGGATAAAAAAAAAGGTTATTGTGTGTAAGATCTTGTCATTCATTCTCTTCTAAAAACCTCTTGGATGCTGTTTTTGTGCAAATACTTTGGGATTCGATCTTGATATGCTTTTAGTTGTGTTTGATAGCTTATCTCATTTGAAATATGAAGTCAATCCAGAGCCAATGACACTTCGAAGCTCAAAATTCCAACCAGCCGGCTAGTGAGCTAGACCAAAAAAACATATAATTCCACCGGCGGAAATATTCAGGAAGGTTCAAAACTATGCAAAACATGGACACCCTGTTGATAACTTCCAAATCGGAGAGTTCTTTTTTCTTTTCTCCCTTCATATAATTCAAGGAGAGAGAATTGCTTCTCTTTTTCTATATATATAGACAGCTCCTAAATACATAGTGATGTTCACGTTTTTCTCCTTCCTTCTTTCTTATCAAAGGCAGGGATTCCATTTAAAGAGGAAGATACAAAATGCCTCGTAGAGCATCACGCAATCAAACAAGGGTAGGGTATCTACCAACAAGAGATGATTAACTTTTATATTATAAAATGTTAATAAAGAAGAAACACGAAAACCTCGCACACAATGGGAACTATGCATCTAACGATCCAATCGATTCTACGGTGTTAAGAAGATCGGATAACTTACTCATAGCCCTCGTCAAGCACAATAAAACCTCTCATTGACAAAAATGCTTCATCTTAAAGTCTGCACCTTCTTCTTTTTATTCTATAGCAGAGAGAAAGGAGGAAGAAAAAAAGAAGAAGAAAAACTTACAAGAAGTCTACCGCCTCTTTCTCTTTTGTCATTTCTCTCGTCGCACTTCTCCGGAGAGAACGACAGGAAAAAAGCCATAGAGAGGAAAAAGAAGAGTACCAGTCAACTAGCCACCACCTCTCTCTTGTCGTTCTTCTCATCACTCCACTCGGGAGAGCAAGAGAAGAAAAAAAAGAAGAGAAAATTTTGCAAGAAGTCAACTAGTCACCGCCTTCCTCTCTCTCGTCACTCCTCGCATCGTTCCACTCCTGTTTTTTTTTCCTCATGAGAGGGGAGAAGAGACATTGAAGGATGCCAAAAGGCAGTCCTCTCTCTCTGTCTCTCTCTCTCTACCAGCCAGCACCCAATGTAAACCATAGAGAGAATAAGCAGTGGCCGGAAAACCATGAAACACTGACGGATGAGGCGGAGACACCGTGTCGTGGTGGTTCTTGCTGTGAGTGAAGGTGGTTAAACAGAGAGACGGAAAGAGAGACTAGCGAAAAAACCCTGCAAGCCTTTTCTTGACTTTATTAACTAGATAACCACAAGGTTTTGGACTAATCCGTCCAGTTGAGAAAGGAATTCCAAGATAATTTCATACTTCCTCCATTTCCTTGAAACTAGAGGAACAAATGATTCGTTCTCTAGTTTCCTTCAGTGTGGTTGGAGAAAAATATATGATCGACGTTTCATGACCGATCTTGTGACCGTAGGCCTTACAGTATTTTTCTCTCACTCCCATGATAGTGGCAATCTGTGATATATGTATCTCTATGGAAAGAACCACTCTGCCTACAAACATAAGGTGGATTATATATGGTCTACTCTCCCCATCGGTACACCATGCCATCAGTTGTCATGGATTGCATTAAAGATGAGGTGTGAGAGTTTTGCCATTCTAAAGGATGCAGGTTGAAACTGACGTGATGCAGATTATAATAATTTCAAATAAGAGATCATGGTAGTTTGATCACTTCAAGGGCGAGCTTGATGAAGTCCCACCTTAGCCAATCTGTATGCTTTGTGCATGTCGATATGGACCACGGAATAGTTTCTTCTTCCTTTGTTGTTCCTCATTGGTGAGAAAGACTTGTTGGGCCACTATAATATTTTCTTGGATGTGTCTTGTGGGGACGAAAATTACTTGGTATGGCGAGACTAATGAGGGAAGTAGAGGCTTGAGGCATTGCACCAAAACCTTTGAGATGCATTTGTAGATAACATTGCAAAGCTATGTTGGTCTGAAGTGAGGGAGGCATTCTGGTTGATCTTTCTTCCCTAAGAGAACTAACAGTGCCTTCTTCTTTGATAGTTGGGTTTGAAAATCAGAAGGTTCCGAATGCTCTGGTCCAAATATTTTGTAGAGGATTTCATTTATATTGATCGCATTCGATTGCTGCTCAATAACATCTCCTTGAGCATCCGCTCATCAGGGGGTCTAGCTCCATTCTTCTATATTAAACTGCTGGATGCTTCTGTTGTTCAATTAAGCTTTCCGTTTGAAGCTTGGGCGAGGTTGAGCCACGGGGTTGGCTTGATCTTTATGATCATTTTAATTGCTCGTTGGGCTCCGATAGAGCTGCACCAAACCTTCATGTAGCTGGCTCTTGGTCTACAACGCACCCACGGTCAGCGACACCAAGCTCAAGCTTGGTCTTGCCAAGGCTCTTGCTTACTTCCCGATACTAGCTGGAAAACTGATATCAGACCTTAATGTACCTCCTGTTGTGATCCTGAATCCTGAATCCTGTGCTCCTGTCATTGAGGCATCTGTGGCTAAAAACATTGATGTCCTTCTTCCCCTTCGGCCGAGCCCGGAACTCACCCTTCTTCATGGTGACACCAAGGAGACGAACCCACTTCTCATAATCCAGCTTACTAGGTTTGAATGTGGTGGCTTAGTTATTGGTGTTAGCTGGAACCACTTGGTTGTTGATGGACAATCAATGAGCAACTTCTTGATTACTTGGTCTCAGTTGGTCTGCGGGCATGTGGTTAAGCCTCTTCCCATCCACGACCGATCTCTTCTCCGGCCTAGAGAGCCTCCTTTACCTGAATTCCCTCATGAAGCCTTGGAGTTCTCTGCATCGCTCCCTGGGGACGAGCCCCAAACTGTTGAGGGTGATCTTATTGAGAATTTGCTGGTGCACTACAAGTATGATTTCATTTGTAGGCTTAAGGAGAAGGCTGGATGGCGGCGTAGCACTTTTGAGTGCCTGGTTTCTCACCTGTGGAAGAAAATAACTATTGCAAGCGGGCTCGAACACGAACAAGTTACACGCGTGAAGGTGGCGGTGAATGGGAGGCCAAGAATGGGCATCCTTCCTGAGTATTTTGGGAATTTAGTGTTAACTGCATTCCCTAATACCATGGTGAAGGAGTTGGTGCAGGTGAGGAGGGTTTAAAATGGTGGCCTTCTCTATATACAATAGGCACTCGCATGCGTGCCAGGCACACGACAACACAGGCACATGCGCACACATTTTTATGGTTAGATTTCAATTGTTAAGTCTACATAGAGGTAGGTGATAGCAGGCAGCTACATGGGTGCAAGTACTCGAGCTCAACATGAAAAAGCACTCGAGCTTGTCTCGACTTTACCGAGCTCAAGTTACTCTGAGCCGAGTTCGAGGTTGCGAATACTCGGCTCAAGAGGCTCGTGACCCTGCTTCATACACACACGCATCTATGAGCTAAACCGACCTCAGCCAAATTCCAACTCACTAATCTCAATCTCAACCGACCTTAATTAGAGTCAATCTCGGTTGTATCCATTCGAGTTGAGTTGATATTGCCTCATACACACCCACACCGATTAATAAGAACCAATTATTCTCTCTCTCTCTCTCTCTCTCTCTCTCTCTCTCTCTATATATATATATATATATATATATATATATATATATATATATATATATATATATATATATATATATATGGATGGATCCTGCCTATCTATAACACCTGTCTATTTATATCTACTCATTATTTTTGATAGCATGAGTAGTACCGATTGTAGTTTGTATTCTTGTAAAACTATATTAAATTATACTCATGTCACTTAAAAGTAATATGAACGTACCAAAAATAGGCATGATCCACTTTTCATATATATATATATATAAATATAAAGAGAGAAACATTGAAAATAATAAGTGTATGAGGAACAAAGTTCACAAATCCCATGGTTTATCTTAAACAAGGGGGATGTGATTTACCACCTTTTCTAAATTTAAATGTAAAAGATACTTTGTATGTGTGTGTGCATGCCGATACTTTATGAGAAACGAAGTATCTCATTTGCCTCCAATTGTAAAAATACTTTGGAAATCTCTAGTCTCAACCGGGGAATGGAGAGGCTGTAGAGTGTCGTTAGGAAGATCCTTCCCATCAATATTTGAATTCGTAAGCCCAGTCGATTAAGGAGATCTAGCGAAAAGCTTCATGTGAGTGCACAACATAGTTAAGGGCGTTCGGTGTAATATATATGTTATCATTTCTCGCAGCTAGCAGTTGGTCTTACCTTTTTGTGGTAGCAAGGTCATGTTTGACTACATAACCAAAGTCAACCTTTAACGAATTACCATTCATGAAAAGAGCTTGACCTCAAATTCAATACATGATAGCGAAGAAGAACTCTTATCGTTTCTATTGTCTTGACTTTCATGCACACACTCCACAATCATAAGTTTCTATATCCCGCATGGAATTCTATCAGGGAAGCAAATGTATTGGCTTATTCAGACTTGGAAGTTGATAGCTGGTTGGGATTCAAGTTTCATGAAGTGGACATGTGAGGAGGTTCACCCTATGCATTCATGCCCTCTTGGATACCAGAGGAAGGACTGATCATAATCATTGCTGCTAATTCGAAAGAGAAGCATGACAAGGAACAGAGATGGAGCAGCGGAATCAACGTGATAATGACCCTTCTCCGTGAGCATGCAGATGCTTTCAAGAAGATCGCTTACTCCATGGATTAAAACTTAAGACTTAAGATGTATTTTGTCATAGTAGTCCTTATCTATATGTGAGTGTTCATAGGAATCTTGCGGGTTTCCAAAACTCCGATCTCTAAATTTTTTTTTATCTTGAATACCTTATATGAGTACCTCAGGGTTTCGTTTAGCTAAAATCTAGAAGGCAACAGTTAATGAGCTTTCACAGTTCAAACCAAGCTGGTTTCAGGATAGATGATCTAACCAACTGAAAAAGAAAGAGAAAGGGATGAACCAAACCAATCCAAACTCCAACTGGCTAGATTCATTCGCTCAATACTAGATCCACTGTCAAGTATGTCGTCTATATTGTTTACTTTTAGTGACAAAATATTTAATCATTGTACATATGTGTATTTTGTCAATAAAAATATCATAACTATTGACCAAGGTCCGTTGTGATAAAAGGATTTTATGGTAACATAAAAGTATGTTAACATAAATTTATTTGAAGCACTATGTTGACATTAACCACAAAAGAAATGGGATCAAAACTATTAGATTTATACACAAACTTGTAATCGAATTGGTATAATAAATGTCAAATAACAATATTTTCACACAAAAATTATTCCATAAGCTTGCACTTCGCTCATTTATTCAACTAAATGCTTGTTCTTTGTTCATCTTGAAGCGCTCTCTGCAAGGGATTTTCTAACTCTATTTGATAATTTACTTCATTTTCGAGATAGGTTTCACATTGGAACTGCGACCAAGGACCTATCTTGACTTAAAGCTGAACACTTGTTCACAAATTTCTTTTCTAGCCATGCTTGTTGATCCTTTACATTCCTTGAGCTTGAAGCTTTCTGATATTTTCCTACAACACCAAGTCGATTTTAATGAAACAAATAAAGATAAATAAGAACACAGGTAATCTAAGTTAAATATAATAACGCTGTTCTCTTTATCAAAATCAGTTATTCAAGCATTCTTTTTCTTACTATAATTAGTAATTTTGTGAAGTTCACTCCAATATCGTGTCTTTGTGATCTCTATATGAATTTGAAATGTTAATACAGTTCAATAATAAATTGTAAGTGCAACAAAAATAAGTAAGTTTAGCATAAAATGCAACAACATGAAGGAAGGTTATATGTAAGAAGGCTTTTACCTTGTCAACTCTGACACATTCAAACGACTTGGTCACAAGAACAAAATATTCTCTTAATACTAGTAAACAATCTACATAAAAAATGTGTATTCCAAAATTTTATAGAGCTTTTACTGAAGTAAATTTATGTCCATACTACTATTGAAACAACCAAAAATCACGTTTAAAGCAAACAATTGTTGATCATTTCAAACTCTAAGTTTAAACTGCATTAGTTTATACAAAATTAAATAATTTATAGTATATTTGATTAATAGCAATCTAGTATTAACCATAGCTTTATATAAGGGTTCTATATAAGGGTTCCAAAAACTTCACTACAATTGTGGATCAAGAGAATTTTTGGGTGAGGAAATAATAACCATGGCTTTATATGGGACACACACACACACACACACACACACACATATATATATATATATTGATTGATTGATTGGATCCTATCCACTACTCATGCTATTCACTCACACACACACACACACACACACACACACACACACACACACATATATATATATATAGGTTCGATCCTACCACTACTCACATTATTCACTCATGCTCTATCATTGTACCATCCAACCACCAGCGGATTGAGTATGAGCCTTTGAGTTTTGAGCTGAGTTGCAGCACAGCACAGGAGCACTCGAATGATTTTTTTGTTTTTTACAAGAGGAGGCCGAAGCCCAATACACATACACACCGACACATGCACCTTCAGAGAGTCAAACACCAGAGCTAGAATGACCAACCATTGAGCTAACACTCTCGGTGCAGAATTCCAACGATTTTAGTGGTCAAACAGGCCCGTGCCCGTTCTGGCATCGGTTCAGTTGCCTCTCTACTCTT